>JANTCA010036862.1:0-42259 GCA_024741275.1 Chironex yamaguchii
GACGATGTGAACTGGAAAGCCCATCTCCTCCATAATTTGCCAAAGATTGTCATGGCTGACACAATCGAAAGCCTTTGGTACCTATTACTACAACAAAAAGAAGGCAAGCTAAATAATGAAAGATTTGGTAAGTTATTCTGAATCGCTGCCAAGAAATGAATGGTAACCAAGAATGTTGTATCTGACGTTTTTGGGACTAAGCATTGGTACGTGCACATAGGGAAATCTTCTAGGCCTCGATAAAATGCTATTTAATTATTTGTAAATGAAATGGCATGGACATATTACAGTTGGAGGACACACCAGAAGCTTCAGGCTGTGATCGCATAACTGCCAAAGGTGTACACATTAATTATCCATTCATGTGGTAAGCAGAGCTATTTTGAGAATTCAAGAATGCTGTTAAAGATAGAAGTTATACAGGTGTACTTTGATGTAAAGCTAATAAGGTCTTTCAGGGCGGCTCACCAAAATTTAGAAGAAATCTTAAGGCCATGTTAGAGGAAATGTTCAGAGTATGCCTCCATTTAAACTATTAAGGAGATGCACTATGGTGCGAACCATCTCCTCTTCAAAAACGTTTTAAAAGGGTCGTGTAATTGTAATTATCATCCTGAACGAATCAAATTATATTTTGATCAATTTGAAGCAACAATTTCACGTAGCGCATAGTACCTGGGTTCTATAAGTGCTTGAGTAATAGGGCTAAAATCTGTGTCTACAGAAACGTGAAATCGATGTCCTCCGGGCGAATTTCTGCGCGCCGTTGGAAGCACTTTCACTACGAAAAGCCCGGGCCTGTACAAGGGCTTGCGACAAATTGTGCTAATGCTAGTCAATTTTAGTCAAAACGTTAGTTTATCACCGGTTCCTGAAATCTTTTAAGGACTTGTTTGTTTGTCAAGTTTATTCCATTGTTTGGCGTTTGATTCTCACATTTTATCAACCTTACACTCTTATGTACTGAATGCGAAATTACAAATACAGTTGACTCTAAGGACATTATTAACGGGCTTACGAGCATGAAAGCTCATAAACTATCTGCTACACGTAAGCTATATGTCTCATTTTAGCTATATATTGTTATTGACCATGCTTATGCTTGTGCAATGTAATTTCAGTTGCTGCAAAGATTTGAGGCTGATTTCATCAAGCTCTTAAAATTGTGAAACCCATAAGGGCCCGTGTTGTTTACAGCTTCAGGCCCCGAACTAGCTTACGAAGAGCCTGGTTTGCACATGTTCCATGTAGATGTCGAGTGGACGATGGGGATTGAAAAACTTATACTTCTTCGGCCTTTCCTATTGAGCTGCATAGTAGGAAAGACGGCAAATCTGCAGTCGTGAGAGCAGTATTCAAAGCTCCGGTGGTCGCAATCATAACTATGCTTCGGTTGTTTTGACAGGAACACCCTGTTGACTTCTATATCGACAAAAGTTTCTGTTATTTTGTGCAAGGACAGGTGAATGGGTCGATGCAATTTAGTAACAAGTATCACCCAGCGTTGTTGGTTTTCTATTAGGCGTCCTACCGAGTAGAGAATGACGAATAGCAATGGAACCAAATAGACATTTTTATTTTCGGATTTTTTCATTCGTTAGTGTGAGTGATTTACCACAGGACTCTCCGAACAAGGGATTGTTTGTATGCTTTCATTTGCTAATGCTTGTCTTACAATCAACCTTGACTGTTGTGTAACTATGAAAAATCTTAACAAATTTTAATTCGAAAGTGATAAGCAGATAGAGTGAATAAGTAAGAACGCGTTTTTCTAAGAGACCCTTGAGAACGAGATAAAAACTAGTGCACATGAATGCGATAAGACCACTTGTTGATATAGGTCCAGATTTTTTTAACAGAGTCGATACGTGATGATAGATAGCTAATCAATTTCTGAATTCGACTTTTTAAAGTTGTCGGTATTCTTAAAAGTCTTACATATTTCAGTTATGAAGTAGTTCCTTTACAAAGAAAAGTACTTTTAATCTGATTAACAACGAAAGAGAAAAGTGTTGTGATGGCTCTAGCTAACAAAGTGAATCGTTGTTGTTCATGGAAATGCAAACTAAGTTTGTTCAATGTCTGTAAGCTACTTTCATGCGTTTTAGAGATCAATGATTTGACAGATGAATAAGAACATTTTAATTAATGCCCCAACCTTGTAGATATTATATCAATTACTTTGAAAGGCTTGCAAAGGTAGATTTTTCTCTATATAAATCTAGTTCACACCAATTTCTGGTCACTTGAGTTTGGTTTGCAATAATTTTTTTTCTGTTCTACACTGAATTTTTGTCGTTTGTAAGAAGCTGTTAAATTAACGGATATTAAAAAGTCTTTTTCGACGATTTTGGCCATATCCAAGTCTCCTGTCCGTAAGAGATTTACGTAGATAAGGCAAGGTTACGTGGATTGTCAAATCGTACTAAAACTTGACTTGTCATTGTCAGGCCCATACCATAGACTGCAAAAATTTGTTACCATTTTCACCTGTTAATAACCAATTCCTTTAAGGCACAATTTTTCAACAATTTTTAGTGAGCTTGCAATTTTTTTGTAAACTTTGTTGTTATACGAGGTAAATTGTAGTATTGCATTTATATAAGATCTAATAATTTTATAACTTTTAAACTGACGGAAAATTGCATTTCAAATTCGCTGTAAACTGGCCAAATCTAATTCAAAATTGCCTGGGCTAGCATTAATGCAAGTCAAACACCTATCAAGGTATGTTCAGCTATCATTATTTCATTCCTTTTGTTCGTAGGGTTCATTATAATTTGTAGTCTAAAAATATCAACTCACTTTGTCTGACTTGGTATCATAGATCACGTTGCAACCAGACCTCTTTATTCTTCTTACCTTTTCCCTTAACCACCTGTTTGCCCGTGCTTAGACTTCGTTTCCCATCTTTGTTTCTGTCTGTCTCTTTTTCAATGCTCAACAGTCCTGTAATTTTGCATTTCTAAGACACGTTGCGAATCACACTTAAAACTTTAGTCTAACACACTCTAGCGATCAGAAAGTAAGGGAAGCAGTCAACTGCAAAAGTTATCACTATAGTGCAAATTAAAACAAACTTCCTAAAACGCACCAGCCAAAAAACGCGCTCAAAAAAAGCGCGACAAAATGTGCACGCAGTTATAAGCCGTTTTTGACCGCGCCTCTTGACCGCGTTTGTTGCCGTTTTTCTTACCGCAATATTAAGAGACACAAAAAACGTTTTCAGTATATTTCACAATGCGTCTTTTAAATGCAATTGTCAAAGTTGTACTGCCAAAAATTGTTCCTATGGTTTTGGTAATGTCTGCTCACTAGGAAATGCGTCATCACGAGACAATTTTCCTGAGAATATTTAAGACAAGAAAGTTGTGAAGAAACTAGGAGTCTAGTTTTTCCATCAATATATTTAGAGCGATGTCTTTTCATTTACACCTACACTTTTGCTTATGCAATAAATATGATTATCTTCTGAAAGCAGATATTGGAATTGCACGGCGTCTTGTTTCAAGAAATATTCGTCTTCACTTTAGAGCATTACATATTAGCCAGGCCGGTGTATGAAATAGTATAGTGCTGCACCGTTGCTTGGTAAGGATAAATTTGAGAGTAGCTCACGAAGAGGATTTGCAGCTAAGAGTATTCAATTAATACTTCTATCCCCCTGACATTATCATATTTACTAAACATAGTAAAAATGAGAATTACTTGAAAGAACGAAAATTCAGCAGATCTGATAAGCTATGGCTTTTGAAAAGCAGTACCGAATATATATTGCACACCAACGGTTTTACAATGGAAATGTGTGCATATTTTCGTTGCACCCCAACGACTAACGTGTCGTAGAAACGAAGAAGAAATAAACATCATTTTGTGCCTACTCTGCACTCCAACAGTGAAGAATAAAACACTGTTTTTTAAGTTATATTTTCATTCTGACATCAAACCCTGTTGCTAAGTTCAACAATGAATTTTGATATAGTTTTAGTGCCATAATCTATCTCGTTTCTCCGCTGTAAAACTGATTGTCCGCACTTTCTTGAAGCCGGTTAAGACAATGATACATTACCAGAATTCACGTTGTAGAGGACCGTTTATGACTTGCGTAAACCCCATGATACATTAATATAAAATCTGTGAAATTGCAATGTTCCGGAGTAATTTGGCAGACAGCATATTTAGATGTTTCGTACTTTGGCCTCGTTCGAACTGTTGTGATCTATTGTACGATAGATTGAAACTGGTCGCAAGTTTAACCTCTTATTGTTCTTACTGTTGTCATGTCATCTAATATGATAAACATGTCAACATTTTCCAGTGCCCTGGGACGTAGATTTTATTTTATAATCGATACACTGTGCTTATTGGCAATTTTTTTATGATCAGATTTACAGCATATGCTTCCACGTTCTGTCAAACTTTCAATCAACGATATTTTAGAAGTACGATGTTAATTTTATTTTTAACTTGTTATTGGTAGACTGGATGAAAAAATAAGTAAATACAGTAAGTCAGACTGTTTTTTAGCGTATAAAATGTGAAAAGGGTTTTTGACTTTTCACAGTTATTCTCTGCTCATGCATGGTAAATGTCTATTCATAACTGTGAATGATGCAAGTGCTCTTCATGCAAGGCCGAAAAATATCGTTGGATGAAGCAGAGATGAGGAATGCTGTGGATTTATGATTGTTTTTAATAGTTGCAAGTCAACAACAATTTGTCATTCTAAGGGAGAGAATGTTCCAGTGTTAAGTATTAAAATATAAACAGACTGCCCACTATTTTATGGTAAAGATTTTTAGCAATTAATGCTTTGAAATCTGGCACTTCGTGTCAGTACATCACAAAACAACTTTTAAAGGAAGAACCGAGGTATCGCAGCGAAGTATTGTATAATTCTTATTTTCTAAAGAAGTTAGTTAAATGTGTCACATTTCGTATTGTAAACTTATCCAATAGCATGAAGAGATGTGAATTTATCCAATATATCACTTAATTGCTTCTAGTAACAGTGGTAGTCGGTCTTAACATATCGGCGTAAAGAGGGTCATTGAAAACTCTCGTTAAATGCAGGCATTTCATTTCTTGAAATTATCTGTGTTCACGTATTTGCATATCATGCAGGTGTCTTGATCACTTGAGTTCTGAACGTGTCATAGACAGCGGTAGATAATTTTGACGCGACTCTAATTAAAGATGAGCCAAAGCAAATGTTCTTTCGCCTGGACTAGAAGCATAGTGATGAAAAAGCGGTGCGTTTTCCTTGCCAAGCTCTTTTTTGTGGGCGCGTACAAGTGCGAGTACTGAAAAATGCGCTAAGCCTGGGTCATTTGTAATAGATTGTGTGACGAAAATGGCTTCGGTTTGGTTTTAACGGTATCTCAAAAATTTGTCATTCATTCCAGACTATAGAGATGCAATTTGTGAATTTCCACCTAAGTTCACGAAACACGTGTTTTCTTAAGCAACACTAAATCCGTGTACTAACAGATCACACTGCGGCAAATGAGCGGACAATGTCAAACATTCAAAGTGAAAGCAAATCTATGCCACTGTTTGGTATGGAGCAGTCTTTATATATCTGTACCAGATGATACTAAAAATGGGTAAGAAAAGAAATAAGTTGTTCTAGGATAGAATTTTCGCTGCTTCTCAGGACACTTACAAGTAGAAGTAAGTTATCATGTGTAGAAAGCAGGCAATAAAACACGTACCATAGTTGACTTTGAGGAAAATGCAAAACCTGGTATTACTTTTTCACAGGTTTTTGTTACAGTTACACAAGAATTTAGGAACAGGATTCCAATATGCAAAATAAACCATATTCCCACTTCGGCGAAAATGATCATATGATTGGCCAGCGATTAGTCTTGTCATGCGTAGTAATTACAATTGACTATGACTCTCATGCATTGAGGATGGCTTGGTGAATTTGGTGATCTGCAATGAAAAACCAAACGCCGTCAACTACAGTCCCAGAACTTTTCCCCTTGCTACCGCTGTACCTTTGACGCGCCAAGTGATTTTTTTAAAAATATGCATGCCCAGACTACTGTAAATCCAATTCTAAGTCTACTTGGGAGGTTGTGTGCGGATTTCACCAGGAAATTAGCAGAATGGAACCAGTCTTGACAACGATTGATCTGTGAGGCATATTATTTAAGGCAAGTACTTTGACCAGCGGAATTGAAAAGCAGTAAGAGATATGTGGGCATTTTACGGAACAGCACTAAATTTTTTTGGTGTATTTGGTTCTTCTTCGGCCGTAATTAAATTGAACTAGTAAATCAAAATTTATAAAGCCTTATTAGCCAACTCCTGTCGCTACAACATTAATTGGAAACACTTATTTAAGTTAAATAGTTTTGCATTGTACAGGACAGCTGTAGTATAGTGGATAAAAAGACGACCATCTTGCAAACCAGAGGTTGGGTGTTCAAATCCGCGTCACCACAAACAAAATACCATTGGCGAGATAAGGTAACGGGAGCCCACTCTCATAAAGAGCTCACGTCCTAGTACATTCCCTACCCCTGACATGGGAATTAGCTCCGCTCAGTAATGAGTATGCTACGGAAAAGCCAGAACAGGACAGCTATTGTTTGTCATATGAAATCAAATTGGGCTTTGTAACCACATTTAACATCCAAAAGACAGAGAGATGGGCACAGTCAAGTCAATATAACTTTCAGACTTCATGAATACATGGATTTGTATGACAGAAGATTAATAGTAGAGTATGACGTGGGATGTCACTTGTCTAAGCAAAAAGGGGTAGTTAGTAGTGTAGTGGAAGATATTATTAACCGCCTTTTGAGAACTCGTAACGCTGGTAAACAAATGGCATTTAGTTGAATTGTTTGAAAAGGAAAGACTTATGCGACATAACATTGTCATTACCGGAGTCGACTTTCAATTGGATTTGTAAACCATTCTGCTATGGGCGTA
Source organism: Chironex yamaguchii (assembly GCA_024741275.1). NCBI lineage: Eukaryota > Metazoa > Cnidaria > Cubozoa > Chirodropida > Chirodropidae > Chironex > Chironex yamaguchii. Next base: position 6,949 of record JANTCA010036862.1, read on the forward strand.
AGATGGCAAGAGGAGGCTACTAGTAATTCCTAATCCTGACTTGGGAACCAACTTTAGTCAATTAAGACTTCTTTCCTAACAAAAAGGTCACATCATCTCATGTGATTGGATTCCGACACATAAACTCGTTAAAGTACGTTGATGATAGTGAAAAACAAAAGTGCAGAATTTTGGAACTACATCATTTCTAATACTGGCAGAAATTAAGTTTGATATATTTTTTTATGTGGTAAACGACCTACTCGTTCCGTGTACAGATTTACAGATAGGATTATAAATTGACTAATAGAAACACGGAGCGCAGAGCAGAAGTGGAAACAATGATGTTGTATATACATAAGCAGTCCTCGTCACATATAAGATATGTATAGTTAACAGCTATTGTATAAGATTGTTCTGATTGTAAAGCTTAAAATCTACTAAATGTTTGATTAAGCATTGATTGAAAATATAAATGATCTAAGGAATATCTCTACGGGGTGTATCTTTGAGAACGGCTGCAAAACATACCCGTGACGTTATTTTAAGGTTAGAATTTTTAATGTATTTTGCATTTACATAGCCTTCTTTTGGGCGAAACAGACAAAAACCACTTGTTCAAAAAAATACCAACATTTCTCGTACTAGGGGCAGAGTAGGGAATAAAACAAATATTTTTATCGTTTCTTTTTTATGGATTGTTAAAAATGCTGCATCACTATGACACGATGATGATGAAAGTGTTTTCCTGTTGGTGGATCTGTTTTTACGTGCCTTGACTATTATCTACCCACTGGTGCAATAAATAATTGATATTGGCTTGCATTCCAATCGAAGGAACGCTTTCTTGACGTACCAAAAATTGCGTGAGAATTACACTTGATTCACAGCGTTTAACTGTTACCTTTTGGGAGAAGTCTTTGAGTATTTCTCTTGCTTCTTTTATTCAAGTTCTTATCAATAATTAACAAGATCGTGGGTCCGAATGTTATTGTCAGTCGTAGCCGTGATTACAACCAGGGTATGTCTTACCATTGGCTTCCACGATTTATAATTATCTCCTTAAGCTCTGTTTTTTTAGGACGGATTATAGAGGAAAGGTGAAATATATGCCGTCGTTCTGAAGTTACAAAAGAGCGCAAAAGGGAACCAAGTTGTGAAAGTTTACTAGTGTTCATATTTCTTTTTACATGTGATACGTTCACTTTAAGGAATTCTGTGCAATGACTCCTTACCTTTCATCACAGATTGTGGCTTTGTTAAGAGATATAGTCTACCTTCGAAACTGAGCGTATTGTGAGTTATTATAGTAACTTTGGACGTTGTTCATGAGAACAATCATTAAGGGCTGGACCCATCGTTATAGAGTTCCGAACTTACATGACTTGGGAAGAATGCGAACTCTAAATTTGAGAGATGTTTGATGAATAAAAGTGGGGATGTCACAGCGTTGATGGTCAGAGACCAATATATTGAACTCATGAAAGGTTAGACTCTGGCTCTTCTGTTTTTCGCTTGACTTCAAGACAGAGATTCATGGTTTGATGGTCTACTATTGTATCACTCACTTGTTTTCGTTCTTTCATGTCAAAGAATAGAACAAAACGATATACAATCTCTCTGCTGTACACGATATTGTGGGAAAATACTTATTCATAACTTAGCAGCAGGTTTCCGAGCAGTTTTCAACTTTATTTTCGTCGCTAACATTAATGGATACTTCTTCGTTCGTTACGTAAATCTTAGGCATTAAAGAAAGTGACATTAACGGAGAGTATCTCTTCAGAACTACTAACTGAGTGACTGTATAGAAGATACTTATCCATCATCAAAATTCACACAGTTATGTGAGCCTCAGGTGTCTGTTAAAACCCTGAAGGAAAGAGCTGGGGAAATTTGTTTGGATCTTACATGGTTTGTTTACTTCTGTTCTATAGGTAACTACGACCTGAGCCGATTCGTTTTTCAAAGAAAATGAAGAAATCAAAGTCATTTCTCAGGAGTGTTCTTGGATTAACGTGCATTTATTTCTGGATCTTTTGCTTTGCCATTGCTATATTACCACGTGGAGTGCAAACTGAAAGTAAGTAATCGTATTTCATCATTTTCTTAATTTCCTTAGATTAATTATTTGAAAGGATATTTTGCTATCAGAATACGATGACATGCATTTATTACTTGTGCGTTATGATAATACGTTTTAAGCATGTTTTCAAGAATGAAATGTCTTGAGAGATATCCTGTTGAAGGTACTGCGTTTATTTTCACATAAAACAGTTTTCATTATCGCAAACGATTTTATAAACATTTGATATAAAATCCACTTGTTCTAATGTAATAGCAACCAAACTCAGTAGCTACATTGTGGGTAGCCAGATTTCGTTAGGCCAGTCGTCTGATAGATGCATAAACGATAGTCTGAGCTGGATTCACAGCCTAATCGTAGTTAACTGCTGGAAGACGCCACATTAAATGTAATATACGTAGATATTTGGTCCTTTTGTGGGCGATTGCTTGATTATTAACAGAAAAGTTGCTTTTTTTTACCTTGTGAACCGTTGACTTTTCACTATTAAAGTCATATTCAACGAGATAATGGGCGAGTGAAAACGATTTGCCTCTTAAGTTTTCATCTGAGGTTGCAAAGCAAAGGTCATTAGCGACGTTTTGAATGATCTGAACTGTCGTGAGTGAAAGGAACATCCCGGAGACTATTTTGTGTTTTTAGGTACATGCAATGTGTGGTAATTCTTGTTATATCGAGGCAGTTGAACAAAACAGGCAAAGTAAATAAATTACCTGTTTTACCATACTCTTGCAAATGACATAACGTTTTAAAGCATGCTAAATATCAATGTTTTCTATTCTTGACCTTGATTAACACTCGTTGACGAATTTATGGTTGATAGATTAATAAAAACGAGGTACCCATCTACACTATTAACCAATACAAAGCATAGTGAAATGCAAACTAGTCTTTTTTACGTCATCACAAAATTTACTAAAGTTTCGTCGACATTTCAGGTTGTATTATTTCCTCTTGTTATTCCTGCCTACCAAACGTGAACGCTATTTATCTACAAATAAATGAGACAATGCACTCTTTGTTAACATCCTTTGTACTGTGAGTTACCAAGTCTGCACAAACATCGTTCGTGGTGGCCTCTTGTTTTTTGATAACGGCATTGCAACTCACAATAATTTATGTTTTGTGGTATAGTCAACTTTAATAAGCATGCCCTTTAGAACTTCCATCATTCTGCATGAGCTTCGTCTGTTGTAAAACCGTCATTTTCTGGTGGGTATAAGACGGCTGCTCCGTTCTCTCTGTTGCGAATGAACAAACTAACCTGCATCAGTCCTTTGTGTTATTGTCTACGTGTGTTATGGTATCGCCTTACTTCCTGTCTACATCAGAACAACATCAACAACGAAGGATTGCTAAGATTAATATATATAATATATACGCTACCATAAGTATAAAGACAGAGAATTAACGAGAAATAACAAGAGGAAAAGTATCAGGAATTAACATTATCGAGTGGAGACTGGGAGAGATTGAATTATCCGCTTTTTAATACTCACTTATCATGATTAAAAAGCCAGGAGGAATTCGATAAGGTTATAACGTCAATATTTGTAACATTATTATGTTTCTGCACTTATATTGTTGAAAGACACTGGAATGCGTTTGTCCAACACTTGGATCTTCAAAATCCTTTTTAACTTGTATCAGTTGGCCTTTCAGAAGATTTTCCTTTGCCTGTTTTAAAGAACTATCAGCGTCATTCACGTTAGGCGCCGCAGTGACTACATTACGTTGACCAGCCTGAATCTCTCACTTAATTATATGATTTTCCTATTAGCAAGCCCATGAAAGTCAATTGTAGATCAGAAAGTTTCTACCAGCTAAGAAAGCATGTTGTGACTTAATGTCTCTACGTTTAATTGTACTTGCAAGCTCTCAGTGGTAATGCGAAATACGTACTGGCCCTTCTTTGTAAATAATTATTTTAGCAGCAAAGGCGGCAGTCGTGAGACCTTACTTGGAACCACGTGTGGTCCTTTGTTACAACTTAAATTCCATCTTCATCTTACTGGCACTTGTTCAAAAGTTAGTGAATAGATGGATGGAACGTACGCATCCATACCAAGTGTATGCAAGTATGCGGCTGAGAAAGCACACAAGTACACTTGTACAATGTGAGGGTTAATCAATGAAGTCTAGGGACCATTTATTGAAGCTGTTTAGCTGAGCAAAAGTTTCCCATGCCTGCAGTAATGAGACGCTGGCTCCACTTTGTAAAAGACTGCCTTCGTCAGCGTCTACCTGGATCTAATGACCTTTGTTTTATGTATCTGGACTTTGATTTTGATGCATTGAGCATGATAGCTACGCGGATGCGAGAAAGCATTTAATTAATCAAATTAAATCTTGGTCACCGGTGCAGAGTGCGATATTGTTGTCCTATTTCTCTAATGAGATTCTTTGCGATTTACTCGTCCCTGTAATTCCTTTTATACTAAATTTGTGCTTAAATCTACACTCATAGACTGTGAAAGCAAGGTGACAATGCGTTCAGCTGTTCTCAGCTCGACGTATTTGATACCTGATCGCAAGTTATCGATGGATTGAGACTAGCGATCTTCGAGTATATTAGACATTAAAATTCACGTATCGTGAAGACTTATGAGACGCAACTCTTTCTCATGGATTTATGTATTTTAATCTCTTGAAAACCACTAGTGTATTGATTGTAGTGAGGTAAATTACCCTTGGTCGGAGACGCAACGTAAAAGAGGAGAAATGATTACATTACAATTGTATATAGCAGACGTCAAGACGCCAATATTTGATGAAAGGATTCTAAGTAGTAGTAAGCTCCATCACAGCTTGCATTTATCGAGCATTGAAATAGGCAGTTTCCAAAAGGCAGGGTTTTATAACTTAGAAATACTAACAATGCTAGACAAAGTCATTACATTTGGCCATAAAATGGCTCTGTTTTTACCTCTCAATATATTTGGCATTGTGTGAACGTACTCCACTTTGATTAATTTCATTTGTTTGAGATACAAAAGTAAAGGATATAAAATTTCGTCTTTGATACGGGAACTATATTTTATGCGCTCTGTGGTTACTGATCTCCGCTGGTTTTTTTTATTAAACTCAAATTGGTTTGCCTTCCAAGTTAGCTATCACCTATAAGTAGGTAATGATAATCAAAATGATTAGTCCACTGATTGATGATGATATTTTATATCCGTTTGATGTCTCAAAAGTGCAGAAATAGAAAAATACCTGGAATTGAAGCAAAAGTAAATAACGAAAGGAATGATTCATAGCTTTTGAAGAATGGAGAGATTGAAAGAGCAAGGAAACAACGTGTTTGGTCACTGAGTGTACCATTGTGGTCTGTCTAGGGAAAAAGAGTGTTTCCGATAAGCCCCCGTCATTGTTTTATACCTCCTCCCATCCTGCTTTGCGCATCGAGCAAAGGAAATGAATGTGGTTGGATCAATATGATAATTGAAATGAAATAACAGTTTGTGATTGGTTGAGGGGGCGTAAGACGGGGGTACTGATAGATCGGAAGCAAACGTTTGGATCAAAACCATTGTTATTCACTTTGATTGCAAAATAGTCATCATTGTACTATTCTCCTTGATATACCTTTAAGGTTCCATTAATTCAAGCTTGCAATCGATTAAGTTACAAACGCACTCAAGAATTCTCGGTAACCGCATCGTCTACTAGGTAGATATTCCCTGCAGACTCTGTTGACACAGCCACAATTCAAGGATAGGTTCGTCATCTGGTTTAACCGTAATGAAATCAAATGGGTAAGTGAGTGGACACGCCGATGACTGAGTGGTTAATTGAGTGAAATTGGTGGGCGGATGAGTGAGCGAGGGAGGCAGGGAGCGGAGGAAGTAACAGGGTTGCGTGCGTGCGCACGCGGGTGAGTGTCATAGCTATTATTATCCTATGACTGTTGATCGGAAATCTCGGAGTCCCTCAATAAGGAAGTTGGTCATACGCTTACGACAAACAACATATAATTGCTGGATTTCGCAATGTAAATGATGAAAAGTTACGTCCTTTCAATACTTAAGAAGGAAGCTATGGAAGAGGGAGTTGTATATGTTTTGGAAAATAACAGTCCTTTGAGTAGATATGTGCGTAAGTATATGTTTAACATTAGGCGACGTCATTAATGATGTGCAAGTATGGAAAGGAGGAAGGTGTAGAGGCAGACAGAGAAGAGTTTGATCGGATGACATCAAGGAATGGAGCAACCTTTCATGGTCTGAATTGGGCGAGAAGACCATAGACAGTCATGTTTGGAGGAAGCTTGTGCATGATCTCTTAGCAAACAGAGATGTGACTTGAAGAAGAAGATGTCAGATAAAAAACTTGGTAAATTAAAAACAATTGTATTAATTATGTATCAGGAAACTTTTTAAAATAGAATTATCTTAGTGACAATAGTCAGAACCTCTTGTCATCTGTACTGAACTTAGTACATCAAAAAATCTTAGCTTAGTTAACAAAGCCACCGTGATTATGTTATCATAGCTATCACGGGATGATTATGTCAATAGACGGAAGTCGACACCATAACCATAAGAGCAATTGCTGACAGAAACTTACAAGTTGACTTGAGTATTCAAAAGAAACCGAAGTGACAAGATCCATAACAATACGTAAGTAAGTAAGTAAGTAGTAGATTGGATGGTACTGTGTCGTGACTTGTGTCAATATGTCAATTTGTGACGCTTGGGGATAGGTTTGGCGAGAAGACCAGAGACAGGCATGTTTGGAGGAAGCTGGTGCACGACCTCTGTGCAAACAGAGATGCGTCTTTAAGAAGAAGTAGAGGTATGGTAAAGTTTATTCATGAATAAAATGTGTTAGCTAGTACAAGTAGACTGCGTAGCTTAGTTAGGTAAGCAAACCACACTAGAAAGAACTTTAATAGTGTCACGCGCAAGCAGTTTAATTACTATTTTAAGTAAATTAGTAGATAAGAAGTGCATTGGTCAGTAAGGAGCTTCCTGAGTGATTTGTAGATTGGTGTAATTATTCGCACCTAGAAGGATTAATATCATGGGGTACTTTACCTCAAAGTCACACAAAAACGTCTACAAAAATCTAGTTTTTTTAAGAAAAACCAAACAAAAACTACGCTGTCTTGTTGCGACTACAAGGCCTTGCACTTCGAGCTTTATGTGAAGGATAGCAGCTAAATAACAGAATTCAGTAGCTGGTACAGGAGATGAAGTAGCAATACTGCAGATGGCTTTTCCATAGAAGATAGTGGGAGGACTAACTTCTCATTTCATGTGGTAGTTGTGGAATTACCGTTTCATTTTACAACTTATATTGTGTTAGTTGGTTTGTCGGATCTGAGAGATGTTGTCTAAAACGAGTATCACGACTTATTTTGTTTACCTTTCTGTAGTACCCGAATCTGATCTTAGAAATGATTAATCAATTGACAATTGGACAGACGGTCGGACGGTAAATAGATGACTTGATGGATGGAAGCATGGACAGGTGAGTGGGTGACAAGGTGGACTGATTGATGGATTGATGGATGGATAGTTGCGTGAATGGGTTAGTGGATGTTAAACTCAATGGTTGTATGTGGATGGAAGGATGCATAGGTGGACTAATGAATACATAGATGCACGGGTGGTAGCACGAATTGCTTTTTAGACGGACGGACGGATTGTGTGAATGGTGGGTCGATCGATGTGTTTAAAAGTAAGCTGGTAGACTACCTGAGATCAGATGAATAGATGGATCAGATCTATTCATGGCTTCATGAATTATACTGATACATCGATAGATTGAAATCCCGACGTATCTTGCCACTTCGTTGTGTTTACAGTCTACATTCACGTTACTCAATTCACGTGTTAACCACCTACCTTGAATATGATCGCTGGTTATCTTAATGACATAAATGTATTAAGAAGTCTTTTACATATCCTATGACTGCTAGAGATTGATCAATTATCTCACGATACTCCTATTTTATCCTCTGTTTCCACTCGTTCTCAGTAGGGCTTTGCCTTTTTGCTAACAGAATTACCAAGTAAATCGACTTAAATATCCCTGTATTGCGTAGAGGAGAAAAAGGCCTCAATAGTACAAAAGATCAAGATTTCGGTCAGATCTAGAAACCAGAGCGATATAGCTCCGTTAGATTCTTTTTTATTGAGACAATGTGGTTATGGCATAGTGTGATATGCTTGATTTCCATACAGGTCAGTCTAGGAAAAGAACCAAAACCTATATTTTGCTTTTGTGGTCGACAGGAACCTCAGTTCTGGCCATGAGTAAACTTTGCAAAGATATCCATGATACCTGAGTTAAAGACAGTCAGAGATGGCTATCAAAGTAGGGATCAAAATTTTGTTAAAGATAAGGCGATAAAAACATGAAATTGAACATAGAGGAGAGTAGGAGTTCCTTGCACTTGTACATAAAGCGTATTTGTGATACTATAAAGGAAACTGCCCCAAGAGACATTTTTCTGATAATTTACTTATTCAGTAGTTAATGAGTGTACTAACGTCCGAACGTGTCCATGGTTAGAAAAGAAACTTTAAGAAGGGAAACGATGTATTCTCAAATTTGGATCAATTGTTATAATACGAAAACCGAATACTCCGTAGCAGGACTGGTTCTGATTAAAGAAAATTGGTGGAAAGCTTCGTCCGGATACCATTTCTATCGAGTGCTATCAAAGCTAGTTTAAACAATTACCATTCACGCTGTGCTCGTTTTACCCGTCGGTAGAAATAACGTATCAGATTCCTCCATCCCCAACCTCAAGGAACATTGCCTCTGCACTGATGTATGGATAAATCCTGAATTCTCACCCCTAACACAAACACTAACCCCGGAGTAACATGAGCAGGTGTTTATTTCACTCTGTGGGGGGGAGGGGGGATATTAGGGTATAACGCTAATACTGTTTCCATGAGGTAAGACTTGAAAAGGTAAAGCGAATCCATGACACTGGTAGTGAAGCGGCAGTTGTCAACGTTGCTCTTACGTTTCTTACGATGACGAAAGGAATCGAACTTGCTACCTCTTTCACTACAGACTTATTGTGTCACTTTTTCGTCTGCTGTCCGGTCCTATGTATTTTTCAAGGTTATGACCAAGTGACAGTTATCCGATCTAACAGAAATAAGAATGTTAAGTGGAATTAGAGATACTACTAGAAAAGACAGAGAGACGAATATTGAGGTATGACTGAAGAAAAAGGAGCCATTTATGAGAGCAGATAGAATCAAATATCAAGGAGAAGAAGTGGAAGACCAAGAAGAAGATGGAAAGACTGTGTCGAGGAAGATCTGTAAACTTAAATTGAGGACTAGAATCCGGGTTGCGAACCCCAAGTAAAGAGGAGGCCAAGGAAGAAGACAAAGAGGAAAAAATGCAAGTTCTACAACGCTCTTCTTTTGATGCAGATCACATAGACAGAAAGACGGTGAAATACTGAATTTATAATTTATAGATAGGATCGAAAACAATTAGAAGGAAACCAACCAACGATTGGTCAAAGAAAAACAAAAAGAATAACGTAATGAAAAGAGGAGAAAAAAAGGGGAAAAATTCGTAAACAAGCAGAGACCGGCTACACAGTTGAGGTGAAACAACAAATTCCTTCTGTCTTCAAAGGCCAAGTATGAGCCTCCTAATCTAAACCGCCTCTAAGATGAAATGTAGACCTAGCTTGTGTAACAATTAGAAAACAATCATCACTGTACTTTGCAACACAAGATAGGCTATCAAGTAGATGCGTCCTTATAGCAGAGATTTATTGCTTATTAACAGCCAAAGACTTTAATGGTCACCGATGCTTGCCTGTCTAATGCCAACAGAAATTTTGTGTTTGTATCGTGGTACATGTTACTTGGTTATATCAATCATCCTATGGCGAGAAAAAGTAGTAAAGCGGGTACGAAAGGCTTTTTAGATGCGATTATATTAAAAAAGTTTAAATTTTTTTACCACCAAGAGACCGTTTTACCATGACTTTGTTAAATCTCGAAGGTATCGGATTTGAAAAAGCACGTAAGAATAAGTTATATACTATTCTATAATGCTATAATTCAATGGAAAAAATATGTTATGATGACGAGAACCCCCAAAATGAAACAATTCGAATTGTTAAAGGTTACCAAAGCCTAGTGATTTAACGTAACTGTTCAGTGAAATTACGAAAACTAACACAAGAAAAAGCGTGTTAGTACTCCGGGCACATTTTTAAAGGGCAACATATTGTTCGTAGTCAATACTGTTCTGCGGGCTCTGCAGATTGGAAAAATTATATGATGATGGTATTAAATTAGATTGAAATAATTACAAATGACGACAAATCATTTATAGGTATGAATCAACCTCATCGACAATATTAAAGTAAGGTCAGACGGTATGCAAACGGATAATAGGATGCTACAGTTGACAACCTGCATTTCATTATTTATTTCCTAAGCCTTTTTTCCTTCAGCGGGACAGAGTTAGATAAGTAAAACCTTTATCTAAACACGTACTAGTTGTACACGTTTCTTATAAAAATTGCACTTAGTGTTTAAAGTTTTTTAATTTGGAATGAAAATTTTGGTGCTTTAGTACTAAAATTTTCTTAATCAGTTACTAGTTTTCGGGGCTTATATTGCAGTTAAGCATATTTGGATCGATATAAGCTCAGATTGTTACAAAAAAATCATGAAGATCGAAGTCAACAGTCACAATTTTTTGCAGACAAAAATAAACACAATTTAGCTAAATTTTTAAAACCCATGTCAAGTCGCATGCAAAATTAGGCGTCTTCTACATCTTGGGATATTCTCCAATTTCATCAAGTAGCCTTTCCTGTTAACATTCAACTTACAAAATCCTGTTAATACAATTAGGCAACTATGATTTCTTTCACCGCAGGTAGTCAATTTGCCTTGTAGAAAAACATCCCTTTCTTCGAGTCGGGTGTTGTTGATTGCTTTCCACTGCCATTTAAAGCCAATTATAGAACTGATAGCAATACAACAGTTAACCGAGCAAGACAAAATAGCACAAGAATAGTTTCTTGCGAAATATTTGAAGGTGTCATTACTGTACTTGAAGGCCTCAATCTTCACAAAATTTATTCAAGCAGTAAACAAATAGAGGGCGGAATGGGCTGTGTTATTTTTATCATGGGAATGAATTGTCAATCGTTGACCACCATAGAAGATATTTTTACCTTGCTGTTGTTGGATGACAATGCATTAAACGTTCATTCTGTGCAGAGCCATGAAAACAGTTCAGCCTCCATAGCACGTGCTCAGACAAGGAAAAGGTTGTAATGATGACTAATGGATCATTGCGATTTAAAGAATAGTTGAATAATTAGATAGGACATCGCTTGGATACAAGGTTGTTTGTGAAGATCGTGTTATAAAACACGGTAGAATAGAGTCGTCAACAACTTTTTCCTACGTTTGTGTGATTTTACATATTTTACCTAACAAGGTGCAGCTACTTGGACATTACCTTATTTCCAGCATCTGTTTTGAACTGGGTGCAACTACGAGGCGGGAATTTGAATACATGAGATGTTATAAATATATGACGTCGTTAAATTATGGGGTAGTTTTCCGCCTCACCCCTCACCCTTTCTAATTAAGCAAGACGTTCCTCTTTTTGGCGATGATCGACTTCAAGTGTTAATCCAATACTAACACCCTTAATTTGTAGAAATCAGGGGAAGTCGGTGTGACAACGTCGACAAAGGAACTACCACTTTTCTTACGTTACGTCGTAAAACATAGAGCATCGACTATACTCGCTTCCTAGTTACTTGACCGCTTTAGCCGACGTTGGAGCCGTTAACTGAAAGAAAATCGAATACTCAGCCGTCTTTGTTAGTAAACTTCTTGACTATTGGCGATGAAACCGGAAATGGTCAAACGGCCTGAGATACGTCTATTGTCATTTTTCATTGCTAGCTAATGTCGCTGTAAAAGATTTATTTGAATCTTAATGCAGTAATTGGCAAGACGTTTTCAAGTGATGCAGAAATGTTGTTGATTACTAGCATTGTTATTATTGATAAATTTATAACGTTTGTGTCAAAGAATGCATGACTAAAGATCAAGTTAGACTCATATCCTCTTTTGTATATTGGTGCTAAGCGTGTTTTTGAAATAATTTAAAGTGGTTTAGAAACTTTTTTTTAGGCATTAATTATGGTCTAATAGGATATATTATTACCAGGTACGATGGGATTTCTCAGGACTTTCTTAACTGTATGCTAAATGCATTTTAATTGGAAGGCACTTCAATATGGCTACTTTGTTGCTTGCAAATATCTCAAATTTCTTCAGTAACAACAAATTACTAAAGTAATGAATTAAATTGATCAATAACGTCTATGCAAACAGTGCAGTAAAATTCACGATGACCGCAGAATTTAAACTAAAATATTGCCCTACAGAACGGCCTTAGTTACCGATGAAAAATTTCTAGTAACTAAGATCGAACGTGTGTTTGATCGTTCCCGGTTTTAGCTTGAGAAAAGGGAATTCATGATTACCGAGTAAATAAGGGAATTGATGAATGACTGATGAAGAAACTAAGCGAACGAATAAACAAACAGATATAACAAATGAGTGATAACAAATGAATGATAACAAATGAATGATAGGGTTAATGAAAGGATAGAATAATCGGTGAATGATCGAATAAATGGATAAGTGCACAAATGAAGTAATGATTCAATAAATAGACGGTAACGTTGATTGATCGATGCACGATTTCTTAACTGCTTGGCCATTTACTAAAGACTACGTAAAGAAATTTTTTATTTTATCTGAAAACATAAAAACAAAAAGTAGAAAGAAGGCACAATGCTTTTTACATTTCATTTTACTGGTGCAATAACGGAAGCCTTTTACAAACGTTAAAACATAAATGAAATACATGAAAATAGATTATTGTCTCCTTACATTGTTCTATTTGATTTTCCTTGTTGCTTTCCACTTTGTTTGCTGGATTGGGGGAGGGGGTGTATAAGGTAGTGCCTTCTATTAAAATTAAGACATCCGTCCTAAGGATAGTTCTAAAATAAACCATAATTTTTAAAAGTTGATAGCCCTTTCGAAAACCTGATGAGTTATGATGTGAAAAAAGGCACAATTTCATATTTGAACGTGGCGTTCGTTAAAATAATTAACTAAGCCACCGTATAAATTGTTGCAAAATTGTCTACTCATCAACCTTGCTATAACAGATTTCCTCCATAAATGCAAGTATATTTCCTTCATCGGCATTTACTAAATGATGAAACAAATTTAAGCTTTTCATCATCAACTTTGTAAATTTACCCCGCCTGAGAGTACCGCATGCAAGGCTCTTTAGCCTATCTTTAATATAATTCATTATTTCATCATACTTCATTAATATGTTAATGGAAATAAAGATTAGTAACTTAAAATAATCCTCCTTGAGACAGGTAGGTGTAGTTCCTTAATAACGCAAGTATTCACGAATTTTTAAGAGATACAGTAAAATTTAAAACAATAAAGGCTCTCGCTGTCACTAAATGACAGATCCAGTAAAGCAAACCCGTGAAGTTATGGTTAAGTTGACCGGCTTAGTTTATATCCTCTCAGTTATTAAAGAAGCTTCAGTCTTCATAGAGTTATTTTAGAGTGACCTTCATTAAGCTTAGTGGCGACAAAGTGCAAAGATGTCATTGTTGATGTACGTTTCCATTTCTAAACATTAACATCCTTTTCGTGGATTCCAGAAGCATTCAACGAAGAACGTTAATTACCTATTGATGAATGAGTATTGATTGCCTTTTTGTGTGTGCAATCTATCTCTCTGTTCTGCCCATATACTCTGAATTGCAGAACTAGGCCAAATCTGCTAGGGACAAAGATATATGCTATAATACTACAGCTTATGTACTGCGCAAGTCAACTATCTGAACAGCTTTTATTTAAGGAGAAATCTGTGTACACAGACAAAACACAAGCCTTTATCCAGAAGAGGGATAGAACAAGGAAGGTATTTCCTTAATTGAGGTATAATACCATAGGGTTCAAAGTTCTTCCATGGTGTTGTTTATTACTGTTATTGTAGGTATGCAGTAATGGATATTGATCACGAAACATCTGAATCAAACATGGCAGCCTAAATGATCCCTCTGAGAAACTTCCTGCATGCCAAGCTGGTTTTCAATATTGATATAACACTACATCTGATAAAATCTTTGCGTTTGCATATAGGAAGAGTAGTATCGGGTGTTGTAATTGTCGAGTTCTATTTCCTTGGCTCTTTGGTATCTATCTTGTTGTGGGTTAAACAGAAATATGACATAACGCCTTCATTTTGCTTCGTAGCCTGCACGTCGACGTGCTAAATTTACCATATCGTACTTGTACGTTTAGGATTGTTGGCCTGGTACTATGGCATTTTGTTAATGTCTTTTGTTTGCTCCTTTCTTTATAGATGGGATAAACTATAAGCCAATATTTAGCCAGGGGCAAGTTGTCAAGACCATTTCTGAGGATTCTGCGCCAGGTATTTTGCGTTTTTAGGTTTTAGAAAGAACTCGTTGAAGGGGGTGCTGGATGCAAACCACGAACTACATTGAACTTCTTTTTATTCATTTTATTTCATTCGTTTTATTTAATTTATTTAATATCATTTTTACTAGTCTTGTTAACATAAAAAGTTGCCAAGTACAAATCAATCCGAAACTACTAATTTTTACCATGAATTTTCGTGAAATTTTTTAACTAGACAACGAACAGATATAAGTAAAAAATGGCCTTTTCTCGTAGAAAAAACTCGATAAATTAGGTCACTTAATCCCTAGTCCTATTATTGCCTACGCTAGCAAAGTGTAAGCTGTTGAAATTTGCTTTCTGTGGCTGTTAAAAAGAAGGAAAGAATAAGTGCAGTATGAAGGTGAATAGAACGTTACGGAAAATGTCAAAGACATTACATTTTCTTTTCGTTCCTTACTATATACATTTCCATTGGTATTACTACAAATAGTGAACATCATCAAAACAACAGCAATACCCAGTAGGAGGTATTCAATTCACAACAATTAATTATCATGTGGGCTAGTAAATAGCGAATAAAACTTGAATGCAAACCCTTTTTTGAGAGTGAAATAACCCATCGATAATTTTTTGTCCTACAAGGTCTTAATCATGCGACCAAGTGAGATGTGGGATACTATGTGATTTGCGACAAACCTCTACATCCGTTAATATGGCACTTTCTACCTTAGGCTGGGGATTTTCTAAGAATTGGTTCCTCTTTTACAAGCCAAATACTAGAACATCACTCTATAACATTTAAGAATACATTCTGAAAATATTCTGTCTTGAGGTCAAGTGGAGTAAGTTTTATTATGGTTTCGCTTGAACAGTACAGAAATAAACGAGGTCAAAAAGATTACAAGACGCTGATGCTGAATCTTAATGCAGTGACAGTTTCTATTCATCATAGTAGAGTGAATAAGAGAGGTAAAACTGTACACAGCCAGGATTACGGAAGTGTATACAAAAGTAAGGTAACAAGGACAAAGTAACCTGTATGTATTTACTTGGCCTATGCATAGACTACATAAACCACTTAGTGTCGGTCTCCATTTACGTATCAATTTATAATTTACCATATAGTAGGACAATAGTAGCATCTGCTAATCATGACTACATTTTGATGTATCTTAAAGAGACACTAGTAGGTCACATTTTTGTCTTGTCACTAATCAACAATTGGTGAGAAACTATAGCTGATTAATCGTGAGGAAAAAATTTCGGATCAACGTTTTCTTTACCACGTTTTATAATTTCAAAACATAGTGTATTTTGTCTACTGTACGTATTGTTTGTATCACGGGTCGATTCAAAAGTCCACTGAGCGCTAAGTTTTGTCACAGGGAGCAGGTCGTGAACTTGTTTGGATTAACCTTAAATTACTTTGAGTAACCTTGCGGACACTAATATTTAAAAAGAGGTTGACTTTATTTATTAGACAAACTTTGTCACTTTACCAAATGAAATATGATGGTTAGAATGAGCTCACTTCAAATGCCAAAAAGACATAATTATCGTTACAGTTAACGTTTATCTTCCCAAAATGTTTGCTATAGGTTGATTTAGCAAGTTGTCTGATTTAAACTCTGTTGTTTATATTTTTCTTGAAATATTATATTTTATTCATCACTAACTTCTGTATGGAAGTAAAGAAAAAAGTATTGACGCTTCCTAAGAAACATGTGACTTGAAATCTAACCTAGTATTTATACTTTTTCTGAGCATTAATTTAACTGCGCAACGAGGCTTTCACAGCTGACATCGTATAAACTACAGTAGTGCCAACTGTTAAAGTATTTTTTTATCCTGGAAACTCTTGTACACAAATTCCTGTAGTTTATGCAAAATAGATTGCAAGAGTGACTAGGCCCAACCCTTGTAAATATTTCACTTTCTTGGTATTTTTCTTAATCCTGGCGTAGGAATTAGCTATGTTGTACGACGGAGTACATCGCTGAAATCTCGTACAGCTTCGTAATCAACTGTTATCACTTGTTACGTTATGAAGTGTGACGTTATAAAAAAGTTAACGTGCGGTTTTTCAGTTGTCTAATTGTCAATATATTTGTAAAAGTGTTGTTATAAGTTACGAAATTACCTTCATCCCAAAATTTTGTTTGTAAATGGAATTTATGAATCTTTTATATTCATCAATGATTGCGTCAGGGAAAGGATAGTTAATCCTATATCTGGGTAATTTTTGGCGGGGCAATTTTCTATCGACATGTATGTAAATATTTTCCTATCTTCTGTTTCTATTTGAGGTGTGCCTATTGCATATCTAGCAAGAATAGTAAGTGATAGAGAAAACGATAAAATAACTTTTAGCATTGACGCCATTGGAGGTTTAATTTGTAACATTGACACAGAGACAGGGAACATCACTTTAAAATCAAGACTAGATAGAGAGGTACGTACATGAAATTAACCCTCTTACGTAGAGATCTCGTTGGAATATTATCAATTGCACTTTGGGATACAGCTCCTCAGCCTATTATGGTCTGTTTTTCACATTGCCTTTTTCCTAGACACATGCCTTAGATACTTTTTATAGCCAGTCAAATTTTATTATTAAGCACTGTCAAAGTGAAAAGTAAAAGATGGGTGCCTACAATTTTTTCTCGGGAATACATTTGAGCCCAAGATTTATTAGTCATGAGTTTCTAGTTGCAACTTCTGTCAATATGACAGGTCATTGGTGTCCATGGGCTTATTATGTACTAGGTTCGTTAACTAAAGTAACCTGCACTAGCACACAATTTCAAGAATACCACTGTTTTTTCTATGACATTTGAATCTCCCATATAAGTGGATATTCCTTTATTTTGTTATGAGTGTCATTGTCAGCTTTGGATATCTTGGTTTTATTTTACGTCTCTTAAATCGTTTCAGTTCTTCCTCGTACATCCATTTTCATTTCAGGCTGAAGCAAAATACAAATTTCAAGCATTTGCACAAGACGATTACCAGGGAGGTGGTGTCAATCGACGGGTAAAATTCATTAACTATTCCACTTAGTTGTTGACTTCGAGAAGGAACACAAAAGATTGAATGGAGTAGTATTTTAAACTTTCCCGTGTCTATTAACAGAGGATAGTTATGTAATAACGAAAAGTTTCAATTTTGCTGTTTTGATGCCTAGCTTTGATGGTCAGTAGCCAGTCACCAAAGCGTTAACTAAACTTCCATATACCATTTATTTCGGAGCCTCAAATATTTTAAAGCATTCAATCAAATAGAAATATATGTTTATCATTCAAAGTTCTCGTTCGTTTTTGACGATTTTTGGAAGAAAGAGAAATACTAGGATCATTCGTTTTTCGTCTTAATATATGAAAAACTTGATAATGTCTTCTTCCTTGCACATGGACTGATTCTGCCTCTGTTTCTTAATTTAGACTGGTGTGTGGATTTACCTTTATGTCCTTGATGTCAACGATAATCCACCTTTCTTCGAGGGGACACCATACATCAAAAGTGTCCTCGAGGTAAGTTGATAGTTGATGTAAAGGTGGCGTGTAACATAGGACTTTGAGTTCTCTATTGGCTTGTATCCCGTCCTCGTCGCCAATGATATATTGCTAACGCAGTAGAATACAAGCCAACAGAGAACTCAAAGTCCTATGTTACACACCACCTTTACATCATGTTCGTGCAATCTTTGCCTCGTTCTCAGGAGTGTTCCTTAGTAACATTTATGACTTAAGTATAACATAATAGGCAATTTTAGTTAATAACCAATCATATTAAGACTAATAATACATGAATACTACAACAGCCATTACCGAACAAGACGTCCTTATCATAGATTAACATTACTTTCTCCTACATTACTATCACTCAAAAACATTTATGTTCTATAAACGTTCCATAAGTCAATGAGGACAAGTAACTTCACTCAAGAGAAGGAAAAATAGGACCTGTTTTTATCTAATGCGTACCTTCCACTGTAACGAAAAGCAGATGTTAATAATATTTGCTCCGAGATTCAAAACCCAACTGTATATTTTCTAGTTTAGCTGCATTTGTTGGTTCTGAGAAAGCATGTTCCCTCCTAATTAATGTTTATGTTTTACACGATTTTCTCTAACAACTGTAAATGTGGTTGCTTCTATAAAAGTTGCAAATGACTGTCATCCACACATATTGTAACGGCCAACCAACATTTGTGATTTGTTAGTGAAAATAAATACCTTGTTGCACAATCATGCGTCCCTTGATCTTTCTAAGTCGGGAAGCGCCAAAAAGGATGAATACTAAATAACCACAGTAAATCTTCATGCGGTAACCGTATTGAGCAAAGTGTATCACATTTAATTGAGCAAACTACCAAAATGTGATAGTGTTGACAACTAGTACTGATTTTGCTATGTATTTCCTACAATATTTAAACGTGACTCAGGCTTATTGTAAGGCTTACTTTGCTCAGAAAATCTTTTATTGAGCATTGGCTTTAGTGTGCTTCTAAGAAGGGCAGCAAGATAAACTCTAATCAGTGTTTGCGTCATAATTTTGAAAAAACTCTGAAATGATCCGATTTAGCTTTAACCGTCTATCATTTGTTGTGAAATTCTTTTTGTTATTTGCCCGTTCTGTGGCATAGGGGATAATACAGTATTAAAAATATAGACATTGATGTGGCCTTGATTAGCATTGTTTCCCAGCATTTTCATTGATAGGGTATTTTGTGTGTCTAATCATCGCAAACAAATGCGAATTAGAAATCTACTGGTATGATCCTTACTTACACAGCAATACTTCGAATACTAATAGGCTTTTATGGGTTATATATATATATATAGGTCACGATCTGGTATTGGAGGTATTATCACAAAGCTTAAATCTTTTGCTGCGAATCCTTTCACACCCTTGTGAAACACGCATTGTATTTGGAAGGATTTGCCTGTCACTTGTTTTCTGCTTTTCGGAATTACCTTCCATTTGTAAACGTCTTCCACTTTTCCCATGAAGATAAGCATTGTGTTGTATCATAAAATTAAGAGTGATCAAATCAACAATGATGTAAACATTTTAAGATAGAAATTTGACTTCGAAATAAATATTTTGCTTACCAAAAATAATTGTAATGGTCTATTTCATTATTGTAAACCATACAAACTTAAAGTATTAGAATGTTTGTTTGTTTCAATTGACGATATTTTGATTTTAACTGTCATTTCTGAAAGCGATGTCATCCTCGTTGTTATGACAGGTTGTCATTTTCCTCAAATTGGTATTATTATCTTATTTCCTTACTACACTTGTGTTTCATCACAACATATTTCTTAATTTACAGAATGCAACAAGAAATTCGCTTGTTATTACAGTGCATGCAACCGACAGAGACGAGGGAATTAATAGAGATATAACGTATAGTTTCAAAAATGGCACTTCGGTAAGACTGGACTCTAAATTATCTATACTAAGACGGTATCCCAATTTTTAAACAGTTGATTTAGGTTTGATTCTAACTACATGTTATGTACATCTACGTTTCCGATACGTTTTTAGGTGTCCAAGCTAACATCATATTTTGTAATATTGAAATGAGGGAACAATGAAGAATCTAAGTGCTCTCTTGGATAATTTCTTTTCTAGCACACTAGAATTCGAGCCTAGCTGATTCCCATGCCATGGCTAGAGAATTTACTGGAAAGTAAGGTCTTTGTCAGATTGCGCGCCCTTTGCCTTTCTCACCAATGGCATTTTCGTAGGTGGTGACGCGGATTTCCACTCACAACCACTGGCATTAAAGATCGTCGTCGTCAAAATAAAACTTGCGTGATAAAAACCAAATAGTTTACTACCGTTGTTGAATGAGCGCAGAAAGAATTCTCTCCTTAAGCTTATGTCAGCCGGTAGCTTTTGTAGATCCATTATACATTAATTGGTATGGTTTGTATTCTGGAGTCGTTCGTTACCATGTGCATTCAGCTCCTGGGCTGTAGAGGGGTAGAGAATTCGAGCAAAGCTAGACTCTATATATTTGCATTGTTCTGTTCTCCCCGAAGGATTCATTAAATCAAATAAAAATATCTTGATTGGCAAATTCTTGCCAGCTGCATGACACCCAGCAAAATTTTTTGGGAAAGTATTATGACAATTTAGTTTAGGTAAAAGAATACCATATAC
Organism: Chironex yamaguchii; assembly: GCA_024741275.1. Taxonomy (NCBI): domain Eukaryota; kingdom Metazoa; phylum Cnidaria; class Cubozoa; order Chirodropida; family Chirodropidae; genus Chironex; species Chironex yamaguchii. The sequence goes on from JANTCA010036862.1 coordinate 27,685, forward strand.
TTGTATTCATCTGTCGAGGGAGCAAGATCATAAACCATGTTCTAGTGTAAAATGCCCCTCCCTAGTACCAGTGCTACTGCTTGGTGTCTTGAATTGGGATGTAGGAAAGTACTGTTTGAACCAACTGAGTTGAACGGAAACTAATAATCTTCCATTCCATTCTGATGAAGATGAGACGTCAGTGAGGTCACTAGTGTATTATCAGTTCTACATCCGAGCCTGTAAAAACAGGTAATTGTCTATAGTAGTGTAGTACATAAGGCTGTCTTTTATCCACTGTGACAATTAAGAGATTAATCGGGAATACAACTCAGCGGAAGAAAGAACGTAAAGTATTCACTTTAGAACTTCACTAGGTCTCCTTACTGGACGCCGATCAATTTTTTAAGAGACCTAAACAAACCAAAGTTGTGAAAAAAGTTATGTTTTCTAGTGTTTGTAATAGAGTGCTTAAATCAGTCTTGTAATAAACGACTTTCTTGTTTTCTTAGATGAACAAATTTACAATCGATTCAAGTAAGGGAGAAGTTCGTGTAGCTGCACAACTTGATTATGAGTCAGTGCAGCGCCATACCTTAATAGTAGTTGCTAAGGTAAGAATTTACTTAGTACATATTCCATCCTCTGAAATGTAGACCGCACTATACGGAGGTAGCTATTTAAATAAAACTGACACAAAAGAAAATAGAGACTTCTAAATTGAATTTGCATCGAAACAGAGTCAACATGAACTATTGAGAATGGGTGATATAAGTGAAGCATCCTAAATGATGCCCTTTGAAAAAGGATTGTTTTGCTCAAAATACGACTTTTAGAAATTTTACGTGAGAAGTGAATTTTTGGTTGTGCAAAAAGTTGAAATTTATCAACATAGCATGCTAGTAGAAGACAAACTGCAACAATTCCAGCACAGCGTGCCAGCACAGCATTAGTACTAAAGAATTTTGAGAATGATAGTTAACCAACCCAGTTCCATTACCATACTAAAATCTCAGACACGTTTATGTTCATGAATATGCATTTGTTAGATGGTTTCAATCACAGATGTCTCTGCAAAGTGGCTACTTGTACCTTATTGTTAATATTGAAGTTGCAGTCGATGCAACGCAAAGCAGACATTCCATGAAGTTGTGGAGGCGGGCGTTGATGATTCTGTAGAAATGTTTGCTCATGCCCAAACAAACAGGGCTTGGCGAAGCGTATTTTCTAATCCATTCCAGTTTAACCGACAGCCAAACTGAAAACTGATCACTCGCAGGCCCTCGATAAACATCATTTCGATACTTCAGAAGCAAGATGCTTGACATTTTTTGAACAGAATAAATAAGGAGGAACTGGAGGCCCTTTACTTCCTGGCTGGAGGACCTTATGACCATTGCTGATGACCGTGTAGACCGGAGCTTATGTACTCTAATGTCAAGATCGTCGTCAAAACCAGAACCGTTCCGTTACAATTTTGTGAATGACACAAAGAAGGGTATATGTTTCACGGAAACAAGATTTCCTCCGTTATTTTTGCAAAACGTGGAAAGTAGTACCTAATTTAAATTGCAAAGTAAAGTGTTTGCAGAAAAATAAGTGGATAGAAAAATATTGATAGGCAAAATACATTTTTTCTGGCAGACCAAAATTTGTCAGGTATTGTCAAGAGAAATATTGTCCTAGTCATACAACCGGCTTAATGAAGCTGGAGTCAATATTACATTTAAGTTCATAGATTGGCTCAGTATCTACTCAATTTGTTTATCATTCGTTTTCAACGCAAATCATGGAGTGTCCTTTTTGTACAAATTATATATTAGTTTCTCTGAATGTGGTTGACAGTAGTTTATACAACTTTTTGATATTTACAGTTACTTGTTGTTTTGATGTGATAAAGGCTGTAATGAAGACGACCGTCCGACAGAGAACGCATTATTACATGCGGCGAGATTGTCAGTAAAACTAGCAAGGAGATAATAACTCAAAAATTAACCGCCCACCGGAATTGGCCGAAAAAGCAAGACTTGATGGCAGACTGAAGACTTTGTCCTTTGTGTACATGACGAATAAAATAGACATCACCTATAGGGAAGTGAATGTACTTGACATGACTAAGAGCTCAGCATTACATGTAGTGTTCAGACAATTGATTTTGTAATTTCTAATTGCTGAAGCCAGCCCTACACAATTATTTTAATCTCTTCTATTCATATCCCATTTAAAAACTATATAAATTTGAACGTGTGATCGTTATTAAGATGGTCGTTTACCAGTTTGCTCAAAGAAAAGAAGCGACAGGTATTTTAACTGGAGACACTTGATAACGATTAAAGTATCTTATCAACTTCAAAGAGTTGTAATTGACAAATGAACACGATATGACTGCTTGTTGGTGATGACACACAAGCAGAAAGTTAAACTGTGTGAGTATTTTGACCCCTGGAACTTGTGTACAATACAAAGTTAAGAGAAAGACTTAAAAGCATCTCACTGCACACCATTCGTTACACTGAGTGATCAGTTCATCCACAAGACCATACCCTCTACCTCTAACTGAACTAACAGTCCAAGGAAAGAGGACTCAAAATCTAAATCCCTCCATTGCCGCATGTCCTCCATGTAGCTTGCCGTTGAGTTCAATACTGTAAAGGTTTGTCATATTTTGCAGACGTTCTAACTCGTTAATAGCACTTTACGTTTGTAGTAAATTGCATACCAAGTTAACACAGTTGATGAGATGATATCAGAACCAGAAGAGAGTGTTCCTAGATTGATACTGACGCAGACATTGTTATTGGTTTTACTAGCAGTTCCCTTCTGTAACCTTTATTGTCTTTTTATCCGTGGGAAAAATGTCAAGAATTCGTTTACTGTTAAGACGTATCACGAGCACTATAATGCACGACAACTTAAGTAACATACATGCTTGATTTTGATGTCGATTCTCAAAACGTAGACATTAGAGATGACCTTCATTTAATTGATGTATTCACTTACAATACATGATTAACTTGAATTGTAGTGGAGGAGACGATAAGAACAAAACAACCTTCCTTCAAAATCATGTAGCATGTTACGTCAGATGTTAATGATAAAACTAATGGGTTTCTTTATCTTTTATGGTTATCTATCATTCCATGAGAAGTCAGTTATCTTGCCCATGTTAATAAAGTTAATGTTGCTGGCATTGTTTTATCAAAAGTGATTTTAATGACATAAATTTTTAGGAAACGTAATATATATAAAATTGTAAAAACCTTATTGGCGTCCAAATGTTATATTCAGTAAATACTTTGGGAAATCATCATTTATGCAACATATCTACTATCTCTTTTGCTGTGTACTTGCTGTGCTGTTGTAAATGCTTAATGATGACTTAAGGTATCAACTGACCAGAGGAGAGAAAAGTTCTGATTTGAGATATTTTTCACAAAATATTTGAAATCTGATATATTGTGGAAGCATTCTTGCAAAATACTCAGTATTACAAAGGTTTGTAGACAAAAGCCAACCTCGAGCAAAATTGTTCATCAATAAAACTTTCCGATATTGAAAAGCAAACTAAAGTAAATGACTTGACAAGTAAGAAATGACTTCGCTAGAACAGTGGCAACCGCACATTTGTTCCACAATGTCAAACATGAAACAAGAAGTTATTAAGCTCTCTTATTTAAGTTAAGCCTATATTATAATATCTGCTGAATTTCTCCTATATTGCATCATTATAAATCTCATATGTGATTTTGTGGATGTTGTCGAGTAGTGACGCTTACTTTGTGGAAATCTTAGAAAGATAACATGGACAATCATCATGACACCAAGGGAACAGAACTGCTGCTCATTTGTGTCCTTTGGCCTCTTATCCACTGACATTTATTGAGTTTTCTGTGAGCCATACCCTTGAATACGAAGAAATGCAATTAATCCCAGTATTCTAATTCGAGTCTTAGGATGTTACATGATTGCTTATGCCTTCCTGAATAATAAAAGGTATTGGTGTAACAGAATATTTTTTCCTTAGTCCACGGGTGATGATATCGAGCTGTTTACTATTCTTGTTTAAGGTAAAATTCAATCTGTCTTAACTAGTCAGCTCACATGGCTGATTAAAATTGTCAGGGGTAATTTGCTTTTGTCATCAATACAGTTGTTTGATACTGAAATGTATAGAGTAGTGGACCTGCACTGGCTTGACCGGGACAAAGCCTGGCTGTTCTGATTTATTGACGGATATGTGGTTTAAGACAGGACTTCACCGTGTGACAACTAGGGCGCAATATCAATGATCGACACTAGTCTAACGGAGGCCTACACGCTATACATACGTATAATATTTTGGTGTTTTTAATCATTTCTTTATTTATAAATTACCAAAATAGACATTTATGATTTTTTACCTCCAGAAAAGATTCTTTCTTTCTCCCTGTCGTTCTCTCCCTCCCTTCCTCCCTCCTTCTCTCTCCCTCTCTCTTTCATAATAATAAAATGTGAAAGATAGTTTATGTAATTTGAACAAAGTGACTACATATATTTATCCATTTGTTATATGATATTTTACGTACTATAATTGCCGAAATTCTGCCGTACTTGGCTGGTCTATGAATAAAGGAACTTAAGTTAAATCTGGAATATAGGACGTTGGCTTAGAAACAGGCTTAAGAAAGTGGCCTTTTTCGACTTCGATAATACGCCTTTTTCACAAGCACACAGATTCAGACGGCCGTTCCGTCGACGCTGACTCCATTCTGTCCATGTTCTTTTTACGTGATCATGGTGATTTCCTCCGTTTCTTCTGTCATCACGCTGTCAAGATTGAGTTGCACAGCAACTTGGCTTTGAAAAGAGCTCGGTAATCATAGCTTAAAAAGGGTAGAAGTCGACTTATTTGAAGTTGTTTGGAGGGCAAAACTTTTACATTCTATTACTAGATCTCCGATTGGCCACTATAGAGAACAAATCTTTGTCGATACTCTATGAAAATACCCTAGATCATCACATTCGTAAGTCTTATCATCTTACACAAATGCTTCTACGTCGCGATTTGACTCCGTCAGGTCAACGGAACGGCCGCCTAGTCTTCATTGCGAAAAGGGTATTATAAATTATTACAGATATCTTTACTCTTCTTACTTGAAGTAGTAGTATATGTGAACATTTTCAGTTCAATTTATTTTATTCTTTGCATCTTATAAAAAGCATATAAACACTGTAAGAGTGTTATATCTTTATTTTGTTAGGACGATGGAGAAGTACCTCTAAGCTCTCAAACAACACTTATAATAGATGTTAAGGACGTGAGCGACAGTAAACCAAGATTTCTGCTATCCTCCTACCAAAGTGAAATAGCCGAGAACTCTCCAAGGGTACGTAAGGCACCTTATGCAATTAATTTTCTCATACAATTAGTTTTCTTATGAAGCGTATTTTCAGTACGCATAGTTCTACCAATTATAAAGACATTGTACTGGGCTCTTTTTCATAACTATACAATTTTTTTGTTACTCAAAGTGTAAACTTCATCTCTTCTATGTACGCATAGAATGCATCTGAAAAGGTCTTTTTGAACAAGCTACATAAAATCGGTTGCTTGCACACACAAAACAGCAAATCGGAAACAACGAAATCTATAGCAAGATAAAAATATAGGAACGTTAATTAAATGTTTGTCCGCTCCCTATTTCGTGAGCAGTGTTGTTATAGTAATGTAAATCTCATTTATCTCATTATAACATTAAAACGAAATTGCAAGTCTCTTCACAAGAACCTCATAGTTTGCTTCTTAAATCTTACATATTGAATACGGTTAATTTGAGACAACTAATGATATAATCTTGCAATGATCTGATTAATATTTCGTAAAATGTAGATTTATAGTATTGCTAGCCACGGCATTATGGTTAATACATTGTATGACCACTGTCCTATTTACAGAAGACAGAAGTTGCTACTGTTGCAGCTATCGATGGTGACATTGGAATAAATAACCCAATCAATTACGACATTTTATCAGGTACGTCAAACATTTGTAAAAGGCAGATGCGATTGGACGTTACCTTTCTTCTCTCCACGTTTTCTTTCGTTTTTTGATTTTTGTGAAAGTCTATACGACTTTACAAACATGTTGCACGAGAAGGCAAAACGTGTATAGTTATCGGCCATTCTGATTGTTAATTTATTGATTATGTCTTATGCAGTACTTGGTCTCCAAAGCATTGCCTTAACAGTCCCTGTTAACTTTAATTGTTTCTGACTTTCCTTGAGCAATATTTTTGTGGGTGCTAATTTAATGTAAAGTTATCTACCTCGTAGAACAAAAACCATGTTGTTGTTGCTAGGTCAAATTTAGTGTTATTTTTCTGTCTTAAATTACGTTGTACTAAGAGGACTTTGAAACAAAATGTTGCATTTAAACAACTGTTACTAGACTCTTCTCCTTACCAAAAACGTATTAATCTATTTTGATTGTAAGCTATAATGACCGCTTTCAGCAAACCCTGTCGTATTTCTATTCGTTATACAATATAGAGCCTTTGCAGCTTTCTCCATCTGTTTTTTCAGAGAACTCTTTGCTCTTTTCCAGGAAATGACGATAATTTGTTTCAGATTGATCAAAACCACGGAAAAATAGTTGTTAACGGTTTACTCGATATGGAAAAACAAAGTCTGTACAGCTTGAAAGTGAAGGTAACTATTCAGGCTGCAACCCATATTTCAAGTCTCAGTGAAAATGATATAACATTTCTGTGTGTTTTTAAACTCGACCATTTACTATAAAAATTAAATATTCATGGCTTGAGTGACAATCTAAAACGGGGTCAGTTCTGATACATCTGCGAATTTTCTGCCTACAACGTCAGACGATTGCGAGTGGATCTTTCTCTGGCCCGAAACGTCGGTAAAGTTTCAAATATTCATGTTGTTTGTTATATAATAGCCCTGTGGTACTACAAAATATTTGGTTTCATGGCAATGGAAACATCAAGTTTGTGAAACAATTGCTTTTCTGAAAGGAAAAAGAAATGCTAAAACAAACACACACGCGCGCACATACGTACATACGTTATGACTGTATGATACAAAAGATAACTTTTGTTTCTTGTGTTTATTACATATTTGCTTTCAAGTGGAAGCTCTGAAGCAGATAATGTTTTGAGCTAAAATTTGTGATGCACGAGTTTTGGTATAATACGCAGTCATTATTATTACCTTTTATTTAAAAAAACAAGATCACAGAAGTGATTTTGTGACATTATCATTACGCAGAACACTTTGTGACACTTGCGAGGCACGAAACGTAAAATGACCGCGTCATAGGTGAAGTTGTTGTTCAACAATGCGTATAGCACGAAAGAAACACGAAAGTTGACCGTAACTTGAATGGGAAGAGGGTTATGGGCGTTACCAAAACGATTTCAACAGTTTGATATGGGAGTTACAGACTAAATCGCAGGTCAGATTTAACACCTATGTTCAGCGGTACCGTCTTAATCTGAAACGAGCTGATGGTAAGAAACCTATGCAAAATCATTGAAAGGCGATCCTGAATGATGGATTTCTCCAAGGTCGATTAAACGGCTTCAAGCTAGATTTCGTGATCACCTTATGAGAGTGCACGCATCTATTTGTGAAGCAGATGATGATCTGTCTTGTTTAGTCTGTTCCCAATGTGTATATTTGATTAAGATATATATTTCTTATCTGTGTCATTGTCGGAAAATGAACCTCAGCATAAAACCTATCATTGTCTAGATATGATTAAGGACTAAAAAGTTAAAAAAGGCTAAAAAGTATAATCTACGAAACAAGAGAGTCGATCTATGATAATGAATACGTGTCTTAGACCTCCCACTGCTTACTAACCACAAACATAAATTTAGATGGCAAGGTCAAGTAATCCGTCAGGAACAATTTATAAAGTTCAAACTCCCAGCTGTCAAAGGTTAGTGTGGTTGGGCCTTGTCTCGGAGCGGTGGACACGATATTTTGTCTGTTAACTGTAATCCAACGACACATAGTCCCGTTGTATGCTTAGTCAGACCCTCAGCTTTCCTGCCTCTGCAACTGCCCTTGCTCGAGCTCCATTGTAACAATCCTCAGCTCCACACAGTTCAGCTTAAATAAATGTAAAATTAGCTGTAAAGATTTAGCTCACTGCTGCCGTCTGTGGTCAATCATGGGTTCATCTTTTCGGTAATACGAAGTGTAATGCAGTATAAGTAAACAACTTTCAACGAAGTCACAACTTTCATGAAATTGGATGACACTGCAACAGCTGTAGAGCTCAAAAGTGATCACTTCTTTTGTTGGCTATCTCTATTGGCCGTAGAGATTTACTTTTGTATTGCATTTGTGTTATATCCTTGTCCCAGCGAAGTTATGTGAAGTTTGTCTCTTCAAATTAACGACGTTTTGAGATATGTTGACACGCAAGGATAGGAAAACTACACCCTGCGTTTTGGGAGTTGTCATGAAGAGTCAAGAAGACACAAATGTCATGATAGACCTTAGTTTAAAATTTAATAGCTGAAATTGAACACAAATCAAAATACTGCTTTTTATTTCATGTTAAAGAACTTTCTTGAATTATTCAGTCGTTCCTCGCGTCGCTCTGCCGTGCAAGGAGTGTGAAATTTATTGCAACTGTAACACAATTTTCCATTCATGTTCACGTTTTTTACATATCATCATTAGCCCTTCCAAAGTCATCTAAATAAAGATAATGACTGCTACTTTTTCTTCATTATTCTCCCGACACAGCTGTAGACATAAAAAACATTTCATTTTTCCTATGCTGTTTGAGATATATGTAACCTACAAAATCCTTAAGGCCAAATCTAGTTAGTCCAAGCTAAGGACCAGCCCTTCCCTAGCTTAGCCCTAGTCTATACATATAGCTACGGTTTCTCTCTTATACTGATAGAAGAGAAACTGCTATCGTTAAATTATGATGTTTTTGTTGTTTTATAGGGATACGAGGTGCCAGATTCTAGTTCATTTGCTCTGGTGGATGTTATCATTTTTGTAAAGGATGTCAATGATAATAAGCCTCAATTTCGGCAGAAATTGTACCATATTAAGCTGAACGAAAATACTCCTATTGGATACGTAGTCATAGAACGACTGGATGCGAAGGATAACGACGTTTTGGTATTTAAACTTTATTCACTTAAAAAGGGGTGGGAAATTCATGCCCATATATATATATATATATATATATATATGAACAAATATGAACAATCTTTTTGTGGTACAAAACTTGAAAGTCTCCTTGAAAATTTGCGACGTTGCGCTAAAATCATGCTTAAAAGCTTTTTTCGTCTGACACTCTTCGGAGTATGAAACGTCAGAAAGGAAAGTATATGCATATGGCAACCTATTTATACGAAACATGTAGCAAAACTAGCCAATCCTAGACAAGAAAGGGAACAAATAAAGAGAAAATGAAGAAACAAAACATTATTGGAAGCTTTTAACTATTATTTTAGAGCAATGTCGCAAATTTTCAAGGCGATATATATATATACACACACGAGCTGCCGAGCTCAGCTTCTCAACTCGACTAAAGGGATAATTCTTTTATCAATTTAATTTATAGAATTAATTAAGTTCTGCTTTCATCAGTGCCACAGACAATGTCAATAATGTTTCAATAATGTTTCGGGACCTCTCTTACTGGAGTAAAAAAGCATAATGCTAATCCGCTATAGTTTTATCTTCAAAGGTCCCACAAGTTTGTCAAGGAGTTGTACAATCCATCGTGGTTTGTACGTGGCTTTCCATCGTGACAAAGCAGTCAAGTAACGACTTTTAGTTCTTCACTGATTTGAATGGAGAATTTCCAAGCCCACCCGGGTTCCTCGTCAGTTTTTATAGTGTGCAAGCTTTAGTGTTTAAACAGAAGATTTTGTTGTTACCTCAAGCTTTTGTTAAAAAGTAAATAACCCCGTTTCTAATTAGCTGTATTCAGGCATTTTATATACGTCACCTTGTCAAAAACACGAGCTTATAATCACGTTTCCTAATCGTAAATTGCTATAAGCATTATTATAACACTGTCGGCCCTTTTCCTCATGTTTTCTCTTGTGATTTTTCTTTCAATTTTAATTTAAGAGTGACAAGAAGTGACTGAATGAATAACCAAAATAGTCACTTTTTTCTGTATGATTTAAATAGATGTTGTCAAAACATGTTTACTTGATCTTGTGTCAGAAATTCATGGTTTGAATATTCTCCCTTGCTGAGAACTGTTTGTTAAAGCATTGCATTGTATGTTTTTTTTGCTTGCGAAACAAACCTTTGTCCGTCGGTTCAAAGTAGTAATGAAGACAACTGCTGATTTTTCTTCCATGTAATGACGGAAATGAATCAGGATGGACTCGAATTCCAATGATACCGCTGAGTATTCACTTAGATATGAGAACAGATATTTCGATCGTATTTGTTGCCCCTTTAAATGTGTAGAGTAGACAATTATTGTATAGTCGAGAAATCTCTGTTCAATGGTCATCCTTTCAAAGTTATTATCACACTTGGGTTGTTTAAGGTCACACTACCATATCTGATCCAATTTCTAAACATTGCCATTCGTGCTAATTATCGTTTTCTTCGTAGATTAGAACTGATAGCTAAGTAATTTACCAAGTATTTAAATGCTGTCAGACTCAACGTTCGATCTCTCCAACACACTTGGCCATACTCAATGTTAATAGCAGAAAATAACAGATACTCGTTAAAGTTTGTTACTAGCACAGGACTAGTTACATACTGTCCTTGGTAATACTTCACATGGTGCCTAGCTCTCCTTGCTTAATTTGCCGAGTTTCAATTCCAATCTAATTCAGTTCATAATTCCACACAAAACGTGGCTCTCTGCTTCATAAATCGCACTGAGTCACTTATTATACTCCAGTCATCTCATGGCTGATAGTTATCCTTACATCCATTAGACAATAATTTTTAATATTTTGTCTTGCGATTGTATGCAAAACGGATTTTAATCTATGAGAAGTAGTCAGTTTTTGAAATCGAAGCTGAAGTTTGAGCGTTGCTTAAAAGATTGATATACTTCTAATCATTAAGCTCATAGACATGACAAGTATGATTCCATAAAATTCTCAATTTCTCTTAACAGCCACAAAATAATCAGATTGTCTACTCAATGGCTGGAGACATTGCTCCATTTTCCATAAATCCGACCACTGGTCAGCTGAAAGTCAACGGAACATTGAATTACGAATCTCAAATTAATTATACTATCATCGTAAGTAGCAGTTTACTATCTATTCCTATTTATATTTAGTTTTGAGTTAATGTGAGTTTGACTCCAGTCAAATCGGATTTTTCTCTTTACCTGTTGTCTTCCATCAACTTTGAAGTCGATGAAATATGAAGTGAACTCAGCTGTTCCAAGGAGTATGCAATTGAGCTCGTTTTGCTTTGTCTGAAGGATTCATTGTCAATGATATCGCTGCTCTCAATTCCTCTCCCACCCCCACTCGCATCGCTGGGAATCTTTTGTAGATGTTTCTTTTATCCTAGAACTCATCTCCAATAGCATCCAAATACTTCACAAATGTCAAAAAGAGGAGGGGATACTCATCATACTTTCCTTCGCGTTTGTTAAATTAGTTTAGACACTAAAAACAACTTGATCCTTGAAACAGGATACAATTATACCTTGTCTATCGTGTCACATTTTGTACCGGTAGTATAGGTTTTTACGCGGACAAATGGTTTCGTTATTGCAATGTGGACAAAGAGGTCATTTCTAAATGCTGAGGACAAATAAGAATAGTTTGTCTGTGTTTTTGGCATTGTTGGGACGGTTTGTTTTTGCCCCCGTATGAACTCATGTTAGTTACTCTTTTACCGAGAAGTTAATGTCGTCATAGTCACTTTAGCGTAATATATTCATTATACTTTGTCATTGTTCGTATTTTATACATTTATATACATTTATCTAGTTTTACGTATGCAATAATTGTTTGTCTTGCAAGATCACAGCTACTGAAAAAAATACGAAGGAAAAGTACTCTGGCTCTACAAAGGTGATTGTTGAGTTACTCAATGTCAATGATCACAGTCCACACTTTACAGAGAAGGAATACAATTTCACGATTAAAGAAGACATTAAGAGCGAGACTGAAATTGGACAAGTAAAGGTAAGTATGAATTATGACATGCCCGTGAAACACAATATTAACTGTTTTTACTCTTAGGCACATGCAGTGACGTAATGAGCGCAGGTTGTTTTAATAACTAAAAACTGTTTGTAACTCTTGCCCATGACTAAGAAATGTGGCTCTGCTATAGGACAGCATCTTCTAAATAGCCCATCTTGCACCAAGCTAAATAGTGACGACCTTTTTTCGGTGGTTGCTAAAGCAAGGTTAAAATTTCATCTCGGTGTTTCGGAGGCGGTTTACATTCGGGGAGCGTAAACCTAGCCTGTGACAACAGAAGGTATTTGTGGTTCCCCTCGGGTTGTTCCATTAGTTTAACTTGGCGTTTATTTTATCATCTTATCTTTTTTCTTGCTCCTTTGTACTTTCTGTCTTTGTCTTTTCTTGCCTAATACTTAGTTCGTTTTGGAAAATTTTTAATAACTAAGTAAACAGTGAATTTTAAGGCTCGGATGCGGTACACTTAGACCATTATTCCTCGATGTGCAAATTCGTATCTCATTCAACGTAGCAGCACAAATTTCTCGCGCACAAACAAACCCCAAATTTGTCAATGCTTCAGAGGCCTATTTAGTTATCAAATGTTATTATATTATAGGCGACAGATGGTGACAAAGGATTGTTTGGACAAGTAGTCTACGAGATAACTGGAGCAACATCAAACATGTAAGACAATATGCATAACTTTATTGTTACTGTACATCTACATAGTAAGGGAATTCTTATTTCCTACATTAAATTTCCTTTTTCTTTTGCATATTTTATCAAGCTTGATACTTTTATACGAGTTATGCTTTACACAGCGCCTAATAGAATTAAACTTATGTAACATATATATATAGAACTTAAGAGTGGAGCATTACCACAATAATGGTGAGAGCCAAATGGGCTCGAATTGGTAACCCTCAGACTCAGAAGCCAACACTCAAACCTCCGTGCCATCATGGCACCAAGATTTGGCGAATGACTTTCAAAGTCCTTGGTATTACGAGACGAAACCAAGCAGTATGTAAGGGGAAATTTATCAATTTTTTCAGTGTTTCGGCTTGAGACTTCATCAGTGTCGGATATATGTAGTATCTCAACATTATGTATGTATGTATGTATGTATGTATGTATGTATGTATATATACATATATGTATGTATATATTGCTTTTATGTCTTAAACTACAAATGTTCATCTGATAGTAAGTTTTTAAATCATAATGAATAATCATAATGGATTATTTCAATGCACCTTCTTGAAACATGTACTAAATTGTTTTTGCAGATTCCGCATAAATTCTTCAAACGGTAAAATTTTCTCAACCCAAAAGTTAGATTTTGACAAGAAACAAAGTTATAACTTTGTCGTGCTTGGAAAAGATCAAGCAGGAATATACACAAAAGTGGCCTCCACAATAGTGAGCATCTTTTTGCAAGATGTAAATGATAATGCACCAGAATTTATTGGTTTACCTTCGGAGATAGCAGTTGAAGAGAATTCAAGTAGTCGAGTTATTCTCACCATACATGTAAGTAAGCAGCCTTTTTATTTGTATTTCTTAACACCAGAGTTTTTTATTTCTTCAATAGATCTGTAGGCCGAAATGGCCCTTAGTTTAATACATTGCATGAAAATTTAACAAAAAATTGACAATAGGACTAAGAAGATACTACACAGCCACAAACCATTAAATAAAGAATCTTATAAGGTATTTTGTGAATAAAGTACAATATACAGATTACTTAGTACGGAGAGTAAGTATCCTTTTATATTCTGTTTTGGAGTTTTTTGGTTGACGAAAGGAAAGATCGATGGTTTTCGTTGGAAGTTTGATTATCTTGATATCTCTCGACTCTTATGCCGAACAAATAATATTTTGGTCAAAGCAATCAGGTTTGGACAATTCTGCTGTAGAAGACTGTAGTATTCGGTTTAAATACGGGCAAACATCTTGATTGTTAATAAGATGAACATATTTTTTGTTATGTGTAATGAGGTATAAAGGTAATAAAGTATGGGTGCAATTGATTCTTTCATAGGCAAAAGATTCCGATAGTGGAGAGAACGGAAAAGTAGTTTACACACTTTTGAATTCAAGTGTTTCAGAGTTCAGTTTGGACAGTACATCAGGAGCTCTGAAACTTATACAGAAATTAGATTTTGAGTCCAAAAAAGAGTTTCTACTTGGTATAGCGGCAACTGACAAGGGGACACCTCCTCAAAGGTCAACAGCTTTGTTAAAAGTTAAAGTAAAGGTAAAGCGTTTCATTTGTACAAGTTATTATTACACTTAAATTGTCAAGTTATGACTAGCTCTTACTCGGTAGTTTTTCTATGTGTCTATTTGTCCATTCATCCATCCATCCATCTATCTATCTATCTATCTATCTATCTATCTATCTATCTATCTATCTATCTATCTAT
>JANTCA010036863.1:0-20387 GCA_024741275.1 Chironex yamaguchii
TGCATTTTACGACGACATCAAGTGATGCTTGCAGGACCGCTGCCATCTCTGGAACTTGGTTTTACGGGAGAGTCCCATCTATTCCTCTCCCAACCCTCCTCCTTTCTCATCCTGGACTTGGGACCAGGCAATGGCAGAGTTACTGTTAGATTATAGAACACAAGAGTGACTTGGCTTTAGACAGTTGATTTTTGTTCACTGATTTATGTTTTGATCCCTAATTCGCCAATGCCATACTAACAAGTGCATGTGCAATATTTTTGCCTCCAAAATCAAAACCAGCTCATGAATGTAGTTGGAATGTGATTCAAAATGCAAAACGTAAAGTCAAGATGCTCTTTTGCCAAGTTTGTGTTAGATTTTGGATAATTTAATTTTGTTCAACCAAAATGCAATGTCTAAACTTGGCCATAGACAGATTTGAAAAGTTAAGCAAAGAACACTGTTTGAATTTGTAATGTAGCTGCTGGTGAAAATGTGATGAGAATTATAGATATTGTTTTATGTAGCTCTAGCTTGTTTCACAATGCAACAAATGCAACAAAATTGATTGCACATTTATTAAAGTAATTAATTGTATAGAAATGATGGAAAGATTCCTAATTAGTTATCTCTGATTGTCAAGTTAGATAACCATTTGTTTGTTATTGTTGCATAAAGCAGGAGATTACTTTAACAATGACATATTGCCGTAATTTTATATGAATAAAGTTTTTGTACATTGTGAAGTGAAATGGCTTGATCTTTTGTCTCGTTATAGGCAGTATCTTTGCATAAGAGGTTTCAGAGGAAATTTCATGTTACATACCCATTTGTTGAAAGAATTGGACTTCAAGTTGAGCTTTCAGTAAGTAACCATCCTTGACTATGACATTTTATGTAGTTTACAAGGTTTGTGATTGTATGCCCATTTGATCATGAACTTTCTTGTATTCTAATGTAGTTAACACATGGTGTTGAAATTTAGTACTGTTTCTAGATCTTTATTGAAGTGATATCGTAAAATCCTGGTTATAGTCTCCCTTAGTTATAAGCTGCCCCGGTTATAACCTATAAAATTGACAACACAAATTTTCTTCTGGTTATATGCTGCCCTGGATATAAGCCCATAATTTTTTTTGTACGTGATTTTTCTTTTGTTATCACGAGTTGGAATTTTGTGGTAACTTAAGACAGTTTAGACAAAAAACAAGACAGATAGAAGTACATAAATGTATTTCTATTCATGTTTTGATTTGTTTCATATGTTTCATACAACGGTATTACGTCAATGCTTTTCTAAACATTTTCCTAATTTTACGCTTAAGTGTCTTCTCTGCATAGACATCATACTTGCAAGGAGATTCAATACGACCTCCTAATACCCATGTACCTTCTGGAGCATTTCTAGGTTCATATGTAATGACTGCTTCAACAGATGCAATGTTTCCAGAACTAATTTCTGGAGCCATTGCATGAGCCAGTAAATCAGGAATATGCCCAACTACATCTCCTTCTTCAGTTTTTACTGCTATAGCTTTTTCACTGTGATGATTTTCCAGTTCAAGCTGGCAATTTAGTTTCTTCCCAATATCAATTCGTCGTTTGTATGCATGGAATCCTTTAATTCTTGATTTCAGTGTTGCAATGTGAATGATAGTAGACATTTTTTCCTTCACAACTTGTAGCGTTTACTTATGAAGTGTAAATTATTCTTATTCGAATCTAATTTTTTGTAATGTTGACATGATTGTGTAATGTTGACATGATTGTGTAATGTTGATGTGATTGTGTAATGTTGACATGATTGTGTAATGTTGATGTGATTGTGTAATGTTGATTTAATTCTAAAATTGTATTATCTGTGCTGGTTTGATGTGTTGATTTGATTCTGTGTGTCTGTAACTGTGCAATGTCTTGTTTACTGTAATTGTGAATGTGTGTTGATTGATGTTATACATGCCAATTATATAATTTCCGTGTACCTATGGAAAGTAAGTTAGTTCTGATTGAGAAAGAAACATAACAGTACACGGGAAATCTGTGTTCTTATTATTGTGACTCTTGGTAAAACTTTGTACAGATTGCAACGCTACATCTTATTTCAAAACTTATTCGAATTCGTAATTGGAATTATAATTCAAAATTAATTTACTATTCACAGCGGTTCATATGAATTGAAATTGTTTATGAGCCACCAGAATGGAAACACAGTCAAAGAAAAAATGCAATTCTTATATGCATGAGTTAAGTTGAAAGTTTCATATTGGTACGTGAACAATCGGAGAAACATTGCAAGGTCATCTCAAATGTTTGGAGTTTATTGAAAGCAAGTTAGAACTTGGTTGAAACACAAGGAAAAAATTCAGCAACAAAAGCACTCCAGTAGAGCCTTTGGAAGAGGTTGCACTGCAAAATTTCCACTCATGGAGAAAGCTTTGAGTACAAAGAAGCAAGGGCAGAAGGAAAACTTTTTAAAAGATAGTGGTTTAACTGAAAGGGGAATTCTGGGGTAAGAACAATATAGGCCAATATAAAAGTACACTAGCTAGTAATGATGAAAGGGAAATTTATTTTCTTCTAAACTACTGTGGTTAGTATAATTTGTCGATGAAAGTGGCCAATTCTATGCTTTCCATGTTTGTCATGGAAGGCCCCTTGTTTCCTTCCTTGTTGCTTAATCCTCGTTTTCAAAATGAGGCCTATGATGTCAGCACCACTCAACTTATGCAAGACAACAACTAAAGTCAAACCACAGTATCTGAGCTGCGTTCTATAGCACAGAAAATCTTTCGAGCAATCTGTATCAAAATGTTAGACAGGTTGATAGTGATACAAACTGTATTATGCTTAACAATATGGACTTTAATGGAGGGCTAGTTATGCTGCACTCAGGTCTCAAAGGCATAGTGATGACATTGATGCCCTTCCACCACAGTTGACAAACAGGTATAAAAACATTTTGAAATTTTTCAAATTTTCTAAAATTGTAAAAACAACTTTCTACAGTGTTCCACGAAAACGAGGCTGACCATCGAACCAGGGGAAATAAAAGCAAAATGGCAACTGGCAAGAAAGGTTGAATTTTGTAACTTTATTTGTCAATGGAACAATACCAGAGTAGTTTGTTAGAAAAAGAATGCCCAATCAACTATTACTGGCATGCATACTTTTAAAAGAACATAAGTTGTTCTGAACCCAGAATTCCCCTTTAAGGGTCAAACAGTTGCAACAAGAACGTTATCCTGGCAAAGAACATAGGTGCTCAGACTAATGATTTTGGAGATTTTGCCAAAGGTACAGAGTGGCTCTTCGAAGAAAGACACAGGTTGCACAAACTAATCCAAAGCATTTGATACCAGCTATAACAAAGTTCCATTCCAAACTGTTGCGTGTCTGCAGACATGGTGTTAATTAAAAAACATTGTAAACATGGATGAAACACAACTGCCATTTGTATTTGATGATGGCAAAACTTATCGGGATAAAGGAAGCAGTGAAGTATGGTGTGCATTAGGATCTTCTGGTCTTGGTGAGAGGCAGTGCACAGTACAACTCATGATATTTGCTGATGGTGTACCCCACGTTCATCCTCTCATTATATTTGATGGAAAAGGGTTGAGAATAAGCAGCAATGGGCAAGAATCTTGGAACCGCAGAGTACAGGTTGCATTCCAACCCAACGCTTGGTGTGATGAAGCCATGATGAAAAAATGGATTAATGAACAGTGGGGAAACATCTTCATAAACCCTCCAACAACTGGCTCAACTGGAAAAATTTTTGTTGCTGATGTGCATCAAGCACAACAAGCAGATTACGTCAAAGCTCTACTTAAGAAGAAAAAGACGGAATTGGTTTGTACCCCCTGGTTGTACCAGCCACGTTCAATCTCTTGATACTTCTTTTGATAAGCCATTCAAAGGTGTTGTTAGACAGCAGTTTGAGGAACATCTTGAGGAGAACCTGCAACGGTATACCAAGGAAAAAACTACTGCCTCCGAAAGAAGAATCCTCATCACTAAGTGGGTTGGCAATGCATGGTCAGAGGTTAGTTCTAATCGCGATATGATTGTTCTCAGTTTCAAAAAATCTGGCATTTCTTTGCTTCTTGATGGTTCAGAAAATGGAGATGTTCACATTGAAAGTATTGAGGATTATCAATTTATAGCAGCCAATGAAATTACTGAATTCCAACTTGAAAGCGAAAGTGAGAATAAAGATGATGATTATGAAATCAACCATGATTGTAGTGCGGCAGCAGAGAACTCTTCTGATAATGAAAGCAGTCACGATTCCAATGTATAAGTTATTCTGATTGAGAACAATGGTCAATATTATGTACTTAATTACTTCCTTTGATTCTAAAATTCTCCTGGTTATAAGCGCCCCCAGATACACCATCCTTGACACGGCAGCCATACTGTACTATTGTATGTAGGTCAAGTAACATTTTGTGGCTTCTTTAAATTTGTTTTTTTTTTATAAAATTACAACAAGCAAGGCAAAGGATCAATAAAGGAATCAGTTAGGCCTACACAAGAGTCAGAATAGTAGACTACATTGTTGAAAAGGGCCAATGATATCAACAAGTTGGAGAGTTAAACAGCTGAAGATTTTGGGTGCAATGATAGCTTTGCTTTGCAAGATGAATTAAAAATTGGCTTTGTGTGTTTAGTACTTAATAATGAGAGTATCAGTAGTAAAGTGACAAGACTGTAAGCAATAATGATGAACAGATAAGAAACTAACAGTTCCAGTGCATGTGATAATAAGAGTATTTGCGTGCAATAGACTCAGCAAACTTCACTTTTGATGAGATATGAATTAAAACAGGTAAGCATGATATAATGATGAAGCCGAGTGTTAACTGTGCAAATAATGGTAAACTTTAAACCAATCTACAGTAAAAATTCCTTTAAAACAGCAACAAAAACTGGTTAATGATGAATATAAACTGATGGTCAAGCTCCAGTGTTGTTTCTTAAAGATGCCTTTTCAGTGGAGACAAATTGTCAAATTTTCAGTCACCTAGTGTTGAGCATGATGTGTTATATCTGGCTATGTGAATGGCAAAGTATAACCGAAATGTTTTTTGTCCCAAGGATTGTTTTGGGATAGCTACCTAGAGTTTTTGAACTTTATATGCCATTTATTTATTTTGACACTTCGTAATGTTGGCCATGAAGCTGAACAGGAAATGAAAAAGTATGACCGCATTTTAAACTTGGCTAAATGCACTTTCTATTTGTTACATTGCAAAACCTGTTGTGAAGTTGTGAATCTTGTTTAGTGTTTGCACTACAAAAGACCTATCTAGGTTTTATGTGAAATACTTTTTTAAGTCACTATTTTTCCTTTTTAGGGCCATCAGGGCTGTGTTAATTGTTTAGAATGGAATGAGCGTGGAAAGTAAGTGATCGAGTTTCAAATCAGAATGCTAGTTTTATTTATTATGATATGATCTTAATAGCTATCTTAAACTTAAACTAAAATGCTATCTATGGTACAAGTGTGTTGTCAGTGTTCCTTTAAGTTGTGTATCAAATGTTAAAAGCCGAAGTTTATTTATACTTCAACCATTGTGTTGGGGTAGACTGTGAACTGCTCAATACTGCCTTGAAAACTGGACACAGTCAAACAACAGCCTGACATGCCATTGTTGACTGGTCTTCTGTTCTTGTCCTATTCCAGTTTATTGGCCTCAGGATCTGATGATTTCACTGTGATTGTATGGGATCCCTTCCGCCACAAATCAAAATGTATCTTGAATTCTGGTCATTCTGGAAACATTTTCTCAGTCAAGGTTTGTCTGTATAAATCACATAGATTATTTTAAAACAAAGTCATCAGTATAGACGTATTATGAGGCTGATATTTCTAAAAGGACATTCGTTTTTAAAGCCCTTGTTTCTATAAATTAATGCTTACCCTTAATTAAGTTTAAGTTATATTATATTGTTGTTGTATGATAACTGTGGGTACTATCTGAGTATTTATTTAATACATTCTAACTTTGGAACCACAGAACAGTAAGTGTATGTGTACATATTTATAGCAATAAACAGACCTTTTTTCTGATGATATCACTGTAGATTTGTGTACCATACTTGCAACTTGTCTTGTCACGTTGTCATACTCTTTTATATTAGAACAATCTTTTTGTGGTACAAACTAGAAAATCGCCTTGAAAATTTGCAATATTGAGCTAAGAACTGTTTTGTCTTGCAGTCTTTGGAATATGAATTGTCAGAAAGGAAAATAAATGTATATGGCAACCTGTTTTAAATGAAACATGTAGAAAAAGATAAAATGAAGAAACAAAACATTATTGGAAGAGTCCAAGTGAAAAAAAATCTCTTTCCGCCTACAAATACTGTTTTTCTTGTTTTAATGTAGACAGACTACACTGCACTTAGATGAAAGGATAATCTAGCTGTACCAATTATCCAAAATTCTCATCTGTGTACATTTTGGCACATTGTGAATTTTCAAGTAAATGTTGCCCCATGGCAGAATTGCATGTTTTGGCAGTCATTTTTGCTTTACAAGCTGGAATATGTTGTTTGCTCCTGTCACCCAGTCTTTGAGAAGTGTGACCTAAATACCATGCTTCACATCAGCACAGAAATTCTTATATGACTAAGCTTATGTGAGTTGTAGGTACACAATCCTTATGAGTGGATGGCAAGATTCTCCTAGTCGTGAAAACAATTCTAGGATTGACTGTAGAGAAACACTTCACTACTGCTTTTATAATTTTCGTTTCTATGCAGATAGGACTATTGCCTAGCCAAGGAAGTTTTAAATATAGAGGACATTTTTGAGGCCCCAAAGATTTTTCAGGTGCAAAATCAGTCTTGTTTTCTCCAAAAATTGTAGAAGCAACATCCTCTCGATACCTTTTTTCACGGAGAATAGATTTTATTTTCCCTAGTTCCAACTTTAATGCAGGTTTTGAACTGATAGAAAGTGCTCTATGGCCAAGTGTTCTGATAAGGTTAATTTTCTGCTGATTTGGACAAGAAGAATCCCAATGAATTTTGTGCAATGTTGCAAATTTTCAAGGCGATCTTTTATATTAAGATTGAGGGGTTTCTGTTTCAATCCTCCCTGAATTTTATTGCCTATTGTTAACTGTAGCTCTTGATTTCCTAGTTTCTCCCATACAGTGGTGATACAATAGTTGCTTCTGGTGCAGCTGATGCTAAAGTTCGATTACATTGTACACTCACAAAGGAGTGCATCCATTCCTTTAATTGTCATGTTCATCGCATCAAGAGACTTGCAGTCTCACCACAGATGCCATTTCTGCTTTGGAGTGGCTCAGAAGATGGTACTGTCAGGTAAGCAATGGTTATCAAGTTGTCTAGATAGCACTGGTCAACTTGGGGGTATTGTAGATTCAACAATACATATGGAGGGAATGATTCATGAACAAAAAGATATCAGGTAGTCTTGAAGGATGGGGCCAGAAAATTGGTTACCAATAGCAAAAAGTTTGGGAAAGCAGCGTTTGACATAATGATGATCCGTCGTAAATAATTCTTAACTGGAAACTCTTGGAATAAAAATATGTTTGACATTGTGAAATTTCAAGATGATCAGAACAGGGAATGAGGGTTGTTGGCTGTAGTTAACAGTTTAATACTACACAAAAGCTGTAAATACGTGGTTTGAAGTCAAGTTTATACTTAAAAGATTAGTCCTTGAAGGAAAACAGACCGAGGAAAATATTTCATTTCAAGTCAATCATTTTTTAACTTAAGCAATGATGTGTTTCCTTCTGTCTTTTTAGAGTAAAAAATTATTTCTTAAAGGAAAATGTGTGTAGAATTTATGCTTAAAGCAGTTGATCAGATCAGCTGTGATCATGGTGTCCAAGAGAAAACTCCAAAAACATCTTTTTCTGTACTATTTATAGGAAAACGGACAACAAAGGCCTTATATTGTAGGCACGTTGTAAGTTGATACTACTCTCTCTCAAAGAGGGGAGTTTAGTTTTATTTTGCAGAAATTAAGGTGGAGTGGTGAGGAAAGGCATAATCTATTTTTAAGAATGTCAAAAGTGCGTTTTGATGAGCTGCCTGGGCTTTTTAAAGATAGATTGAGTCATCCAAGAAAATGTCATCTCACAATAGCTCCTAGAGAAAGTTTAACTGTAACTTTGCGTTATCTTGCCACAGTTGTCTAACAGCAAATGTTTACAATTGACTATTCAGTTAGCAGCCAACAAAATAATCTATGGAACTTTTGCGGCATTGTGGAAGAGCCTTCACCAAGAATACGCATATTTTCTGGACACAGAAAGGTGGAAGTTGATAAGAAAGGAGTTTGAAGTGTTCTGCAATTACCCTCACTGTACTGGGACTATTGAGTGGAAGCACATAGCAATAAGAGCTTCGAAGAATCCAGCAAGTAATTATTTTAAATATAAAGGCTCTTATTCTTTATCATGACATGAGTCGTATGATTTTTATGTCATGATAAAGGTCCTGTCTATATGGCTTCCACTGAGTCCATAAAGTTAAGAATTTTCAAAAAAAAGTTTTAACTTTTTGAAAATTCATAATTTTCGTGCTTAGCGTCTTAAGGAATCTAGTCAGCCCCACCCCACCCCCCAAAAAAGGTTTAGCTTCAGCATACTCAGGGTAAATTTAAATTTTAAGGAACGTTTTTACAGATTAGTCAGCACCTAATCCTGACAGATCCTGACACCGTACGGATTGTCTTTGTGCTAAAGTATAAAAGCAACGGAGAATTTGTATAAACTGGGGTTAAGATTGCTGGGTACCCTTTCCCAGACGTACATCAGAGCTTGGCTTAGGATTGCTTGTCGTCGCCTTGTCTGTGTGGACAGGGGACCTAAAAGTACGTTGTTACGTAGCGCAAATGCTTTTTGTATACCGAGATCTTTCTTATGCACTGCTCCTCTTTTTAGACCTCGTTTATGCCCTTGGCTTGGGAGTTGCCGTTAAGGTAGACTTTTGATTGTTTTTTCTCTGTTTCCTTCTGAAGGCAATTCGACTTAAGGGAGCCACATAGTTGCCCACCAAGTGGAAAATGTTCCAATATTCTCGTTGATCTCAAGGCTAATGTCGCTCCGTCAGATGAAGTGAAATGCATTGCTATCAACCCAGTAAGACCGGAACAGTTAGCTGTAGGATCTAGTGATCCTTTTATTCGATTGTATGATGTACGGATGTTAGCGTTACATAGTTTAAACGAGAGAAGTACGTCGAATGGACAGAGAGGCGATAGCCACATGCCACAGGGTTGTGTAAAATATTTCTCCCCAGGCCACTTGCCACAAAGGTATGGAAGAGATTGCCCTCGACGCTTTAGGCACCTTGTTACGACGTATCTCAGTTTTAGTCCTGACGGTCGAGAAATTTTAGCCAATATTGGAGGGGAGCATGTTTATTTATTTGATATTCAGAGCACAAGAGAACCTTTGAGGTATTCAGGGGGTAATTGCCAGCAAAAGCAGCCGGCGTTCACGAACGGTGTTGTAAGTGATGTTTTAGCGAACATTAATGGTGTATTAAACAACGAAAAGCAGTTACCTCATAAGAATGGAACCACAACCAATGGATTTACTGCAAAAGTAATGCAAACTCAGAATGGAAGGATGTTAAATGGAACCACGAAGCTTCACAAAAATGTTAATACACAAAGTGAAAGTTCGCTGCCAACAAAGGCATTTGCTCTAAAATGCCTTGGCAACGAAGCATTTTCCAAACAAAACTTCTACCAGGCAATAGTTTACTATAATCAGGCTCTACATTATGCATCGGATAGCGCACTTATATATGCAAATAGAGCAGCTGCCTATCTGAAAAGAGGCTGGTAAGTTGTTGTACTATTGTTTTCGTCTCTTTTTTTGTTGCATATTAACGTATTTGGGAGGTACAGGCTTTTAATTAATTAATCAATGACGGTAAGTGTGGTGCCATGGAACCTATTGTAAAAGTAGACCCCCTGGAACTTTGTGACGTGAAACAAAGCCTGAAGCACAACTTTTAATTTTGTCTTTCTTTCAAATGCGGAGACGCTTTAATGTGCGTTGATGGTACTTGAGTGATGTAGTCGTCGTAGACTGTGTGTGCATGCTTTCCTTCAGAGCTACACCAAGAAATTAGCTTAGATTTCTGGATAACCCTAATACGTGAATATTAATTACCATGATAACTATAATATTACGCTACAAAACCCTTGGCGAGCCTTAATTGCATCATTGAATGCAAACTCCCGGTATGAACTTGAATGATAGTGGGCAGTAGGCAACAGGCCGTTGTGTCGATCCTTCCAAAAAACCTCTGTAGATGTCCGCAAAATAATCCGTCATTGCCAATTCTTTGAAAACTAATGAGTGAGAAAAGACCAAAGCAAATCATTTGATACCTGGTTTTACATTAATCAAAGCTTACAATACGCACTATGACAAACGACCCTTAACTTGAGAATACGTTCATCATAATCTAAAATCTCATATATACTTGAAGAGTGAAATTTTAACAAAATTTACAGATGTAGCTGCTAGTTTCTTCGAACTTGTTCCAAGACCGTCAGGGAAAAGAGAACATGTCTCATATTTACCAGACTTGTGATTACTACGCCCGGCATCTAGGCAACCATCGAACACTACCTGTTCTAGATTCATTAATGCGTCAAAGCAAATAACAAATATTAAACTCCAAGGTCAAGTGGCCGTTATTGGGAAGTGGCCGCTAGTCAGAGATTTGAAAAGAAAATTCAGTAAACCTCGTTCTGATCTTATTTTACGCGCTCATATATTTTTTGAAGACACGAGTGCCAGATTTGCACATGTTAGCCTCTGCGTTCACTATATAGGTAGTGTTATGGGAAACCGTTTGGGCCTGAGGGTTAGTGGCGTTATCGGGAAGTGGCCGCAGTCGGAAGTGGCCGCTGTTAGAGGTTCGACTGTATCTCGTCGTCTCTCGAAAGATATTGCACTAGAACCTGCAGCAACTGGAGTAAGTATTCGCTTCTAATCGATGTATTAACTGTCAGTTACACGAGAGACACACTCACAGAGACCAAGAAAAACGGGACGGATCTGTACTTAAGAATGTGAAGCCCAATCATTTCGAACCTATCTTGAAATTTTATTAAGGTACGTCCATTAGGCCTAAGATATTTTATTAAATAACAAACACGGA
Source organism: Chironex yamaguchii (assembly GCA_024741275.1). NCBI lineage: Eukaryota > Metazoa > Cnidaria > Cubozoa > Chirodropida > Chirodropidae > Chironex > Chironex yamaguchii. Next base: position 11,161 of record JANTCA010036863.1, read on the forward strand.
CACACAAACAAAGGTGGAAACAAACAAACATTAAATCACGGTCTTTTGGAGAAAGGATAGAATTGCTGTGTTAACGAAATGCCCAACTCACTTGGCATTTCTGCCAATGACCTTTTGTTGCGTTGGCAAAATATTATATATTACAGTGCAAAAGCGTCAAAGGCTGGTTGTCGCAAATGAACAAATGCAATTTGAACCCTAAATAGTAACCCTAGAGCTGCTTGGTCTTTTTACCAATATGGAAAGAAGTTCTGTTAATTCGTGAAGATCGAGTACTGTTGTAAATGGAGTCTTTCTCTAGTTATTGTGTATTTCTGGCAGAAGTAGGTCTAAGTGACATTCTCTTCTGTTTTAGGGAAGGAGACTTCTATGCAGCTCTAAGAGATTGTCATACTGCGCTATCACTTGACCCAAGTCACAGCAAAGCGTTTTATCGTCAAGCTAGATGCCTTTTTGAACTTAAGTGGTATCAGGAGGCGCTTGTCTGTATTACTGAATTTAAGGCGAGGTTTCCCGAACAGGTTGAGGGATATTCAACGAAAAAGCTAGAACGTGATATAAAGTCAGCAGCCTGTCCCGAGTCGGAAGGTAAGCATGTCTTACTACTATCCTTAATTTCGTTTTCATTGTGCGGGAATGTAAATGCAACGATGGGATGTGTCTTGAGCTCCAAACGAGTCCCAGATTTTGTATTCTTTAAGACTTGAAGTTAAACATTGCCGTGTGTGAATATTGCGTGAGTTTTTTTGATAGCCTGTCGATTTTCAAAGGTAAGGAATGCCACATGTATTTAATGTAAATAGATCCTGATATTATACTGGGAATATAAAAGGGGTATATACATCATCCTAAGGATTCGTTGCTTGGTCGGGATGCAGAAGCCGAATTGTGGAACATTGGTTACGTATTGAAGACTAATAAATGTTAGAACTTGAAAAAGTAATACTCTTGTATTAATTTCAACGCCGTTGCTGACAGACAGTTTGTGATAACTAAATGACCATTCAAGTTATTGCAGATGTTTACGTTGTCGGGTTTCATTTATTTCTTAAAACACTGTTTCTCTTGTCACACTGACCATATTACAAAAGTAAGAGTAAAGGGAAAATGTAACTGATAAAAGTTACAATTAAAACCTTTAACATATATTACGTGGAAAGCATTTAGCATGCAACGAGTTCAACAGTTTTGAGTTTTGTAGAGAGACAAGTTGTGTAAATGGAAAGTTTTGGAGCATTTTCTTCCTTGTTCTCAATTTTATGAACGTAGAGTTGCATAGACCTCACTTATAAATCATGACTTTGAGGCCTTTTTCATGACTTGAGCGAACGCCAAGTTAAATTTGAATAACAAATATTTGTATAGTTCAAACTCGAAATAGCCTTGAATTACAGTTCGTTTTTAAGTTACACCGGAGTAAGGAGAACGTGATCATTGTATGTTTAATGCCGGCTCTTATTTTTTTCGATTTTGTTTGTACGAAAAACTTTGAGTTTGCTTCTCTAGACGCAGAAGACGAGGAAAGTAGCAACGGGGGTGCATCGATTCGCAGGCGACGTCGAACAATTCCAACCCCAAATGAAGAAGAGCGTTTGCGCCAGGAGGAAGCCAGAGACTATGAACTTCGTTTTGTTGGTGCATGTAATACTACGACAGATATCAAGGAGGCAAGTTTCTTTGGTGCGAATGGTCAATTTATTGTTGCTGGTAGTGATTGTGGATGTATGTTTGCTTGGGAACGTGGAACAACCAACTTGGTTGAAGCGTGGCATGGCGATGATTCGATTGTCAATTGTTTGCAGCCACATCCTTCAACGTGCCTCATTGCAACGAGTGGTATCGATCAAGTGGTACGTCTCTGGTGCCCACAGAACAATGCCGATAACTCGGTGAGGGAAAAAGAGTTAGAGAACCTCGTGCGAGCCAATCAGAAGCGTATGAATGCCGATCCCCTAGAGGTTATGCTTATGAATATGGGATACCGGACGCGCATTATGGATGGCGATGATGAAAGTGAAGATGATGTAACTGGAGGAAACGCTGGAGTTCAGTGTCGAACACATTGAATTAAGATGCATTGACCAAGTCAGGTTATATCAAGCGAATTGGCTCGGGATGCAGATCTTTGACATTTTGTTCATGAGTGCCGTTTTAGATATTATTGAATTGCAACCGTAGCTAGGTGAATTGACAGCACGGCTTTTATCCACTAGTGATGGCATCGTAAAGAACACATCAGGGGGGAGTCCTTTTCAGTGTTTTTTTGTGTGCAATCGGGCATGCAAACACTACTTTTCGACAAAGGGGACTTTGGCCGGTGCTATGACTTTGCAACATGAAATGATTCTCTAACCAGTCAGAGTTCTGTTGATTTTGATGTTGTTTATTTGAATGTGTTTCGATGTTTTTTTAAGGTTAAAAAGTGCAAGAAATGTTTTAGTGAGTGACGTTGATTATTTAGGTTGAGTATTTAGTGGTTCGTTCATATCATAAGAAATGTAGACTAACCTGTGTCCAAAAACGTTTATAAGTCAGAGGCAAGGTGAGGCTGAATATTTCTATTTATACACTCATTACTGATTAATACATTCCTCAGTGCACAGAGAGTATGCATACTTGATTACGTTTTTGGTCACAAGACAGCGATATTATTTAGCATGGGAGCAGTCGTGAGCTATGTGTTCCATAATATGAGGACTGGCACGAATGCTTTTGTAAAGTCTGAAAGCGATGGTTACCACCAGTTTTCGCCGTCTGAACCACCACTCAGTGAAGGTGGATTTAAACTGCGCTGTCTAGTCAGGTTAATGGAGTTACAGATGAGAATCAACGCGGGTATCATAATTTTCCATTGACAGTCGTTTTCTGTCCAAAACAGGTCGGGCAGACAATAGCTTACAAGTTTTTCAGAACGGACCTTTGACGTTGACTTTGTAGCTTCTACTTCGCTCGACCCATGAGGCAGCCAATGCACCCGCATCTTGCGTGGTCTTCAACCAGTTTGATTGTGCCTGTCCATTAGATGTCGACATTATCTTTATCACCATTTATCACCAGATCATCTTTGGTCGTCTTCTTGTTCTCTGTTCATCGTATGTTCATTTAATAGCTTGGTTAGCCTTCTTAAAGCGAGGACCATACGTTTGTCTAAGCCAGCTGAGGTCTATTTTAGTTTACATGAGGGCTAGTTGGGTTCCTCACTTAATTTTTACGTTTGATAGAAAGTCATACCACTTTCTTGATGAAACCATGTGTACTCATTGTTAAAACAGATGAACCATGGTTGTAGCTCCATTAATGTTACGACTTTCTTTCAAAAATCTAAAAGAAATCCCGCTAGCTCATGCTTGAAGACGTAAACACAAATAAGAAATCGAGAATTCAATCAAGTTAAATCCAGTATCCGCAGTACCCCCGACTGGTGATTCGTACTGTTTATCCTGTAAGGTCGTTTGACGAGGGGTTTTCCCTAAGTCTTATTTTATGTTATGTCAATCCACCTATTGACAGAAGGGACAGACTTTAAACGGTCGAATGTTAAAGACGTTGTCAAGTTGATTAAATCTTAAATGCAGCAAAAGCGCTTTTGTTATGAAGTTTTTATTGTACTATTCAAGTGAAATACATAAAATTGTAGCTTTGCTACACGTCTTGAGAATAATACGATCCATTTGCGACAATGCGACCTGACTGTCGTCATGTAACATATTATTGTAGGCCAAATAATTTAAAACGTGGCCCCCTGTTGTTTGCAAATGCCCCATATGAGTAACCGATAGGTTTATCAGCGATTACGGAGATGCTTCATGGCAACGTTAACGGTTTTCTTGAAATTTGGCGGTTTATTACTGGAAAAGATCAAATTTAAACGTCAAATGGCCCTTAGGTAGTCAGGGGCATATTCCTTGACGGAAAAACAGACCGGAGCACATTGATACATTCCTAAGTAGAATTATTTTAAGCGTCATTGTAGCTGCACAGAGCTTATTAAACTGCCTTCGACTTCAGCCTCTGTGGAAACGGGTGACTGAGAATGGAGCTTGTATTTAGAACCCAGGCTTTATACATTTTCCAACTTCTGTTGTGAATTGACAACATTTCTATGCTATATGACGTTTGAAATCTTGTCGCTGTATCGTGTCTAGAAACGTTAATCTGATCCACTCATGAGGATGGGTTTGTAAGAAAACATGTTGATGTCTACTGTGATGTACATAGCCAAGGTCTAACAAACAAGGCTACATTTAATGTGACAAATTTTCAGCCTCAGAAGTAATGTCACTGTTAATCATTTTGTTTGAGCATCCTCCCGAAACGCAGAAGGTGTTGGGTTTAATCTCCCACCTATGATAGAGATTTTTCTCAAAATTATAATTCACGAACAAATCAGTCTAGCTGTAAAGAGTTTCATGCACATCCTGAGATCCAGTTTAATCAAACACGTTTTATTAAGAAAAGGTAAACTTGATAATGACAGATACTGGGTACTTCTAAGCTGTAGCTTTTATAATATGAATGTGTGAGCGAATAAAGTGCAGTCGCACGTATTGTTGTCGCTTAGTGCGCTGGTAATGAACTACTTTTTGTATGGATTTTAGGAGGTGGCATGATATTAACGCCGTTATTATGCCCTTTAGTATTGGAACTTGTGTACGTTTGGTAAGTCAGCGAGTCAAATTTTTACTTATCTCGAGCTAGTTAATGACAGTGTATGTCTACCTTTTCCTCATTCTTTTATCACTTGATTTGTCGTTGTAGACAGTTATGTAACATAGGCGTTACCCTAGCGTGGCTCTGGAATGTATTCAAAGAGCTGGCGATGCTTGTCTTTACAGAACAGTGACATGCAATATCACAGAAGATCAAGGCAGTAATATACTTAGAATTTTTCGAGCTCAGAAAGTAATGGGAAACAAGCTGACATTTCTGCTGTTTGTAAACCCAGCTTGCATATGGGCATTTATTGAAGCATGATTGAATTGTAAAATATGGTTATGTTGGTGTTGCCATTAATGTTCTGAAAACTACAAACATTGTCGTATTTTTGTTAGACTTGCTTACAGGGATGTTGAATAGGTAAAGGCTTTTTGTTAAGGAAAATGTTGTGATTTATCTTAAACGTTCCTTGTAATGGTTGGAAAAAATTTTACTAGAAAGTGCTTTCTGTAAAACTTAATGACGATTGTTAAATCTATCTATCACGTGCGACTAACAGTAACTGGTTTTTACTAGACTCACGATATTTAGGCAGTTTTATTTTAAAGGTTTACACGTCACGAGGAAAGTCTGGGTAAAATACAGTAAGCAAACACCTATTTGAATATTGGATTGACTTAATCGGGTCAAACTATTGTATTAGGCAATCTAATTACTCGGCATCACTGTTTAAATTTTAAATATTCCTTTGTAAAAATGTTTCAGGCTTATAAGCGGGCATACATTAATGGGAATGGTTTTCATATTTTAATGCCTTAACTTCATATTCAGCAATGTAGAGAAGTCATCTATTTTGTTAGTTTCAATACCAAATTTTCGAAGGAGAATTAACTGCTACCATTAATGTTAGACCAAGATCTTTGCTGTTAACACCTTGTATGTATGGTCTAAAGGATTATTTCTTTAAAGCTGTCCACTATCGTGGCATAAACTACAATATGATCTCCTTTAGCACTTGTAAAAAATGCTACTTTCTCCTTTTTGGCGACAGGACATTTTTCTAAGAACATTTCCAAAGTGGAACTGAAGCTCACAACCGGTGACAAGACCTCGTGAACGAGTATCGTTGGCATAGAATCAGTTTGGGTCAGTTTCACTGATCCTGCAAAGTGTATACAGCAGTTCAATTATTGCTTGCACTAACAAGCGATATTGTTCTGTTCCATCATGTTGAAAAATTTGTTCATCTGAAGGTTTTTACTCATATTTTATAACTCGTCGTTAATGGTCCACTCAGGAAAGAAATAGACGAGCAAGTTGGAAGTGTGCAACCATTCCATCATCATTGGATAGTTATTACTGACGAGTTAACTATTAAATTTTCTCGAAGAAGCTCTATTATATATGACTTTTGAAGGTATCTGAATGGCGCGTTGGTTTGAGTACCAGCGTTTGAGTCTGAGAGTTGCGAGTTCGAATTTCTTGGGCTCCTCTTCAATACAACTGACACAGATGAAGGCGAGTGCTGAAACACATAAATTTTGAATTGCTGAATTCTCCCTTTACCCACGATTCGGTTTTCTTGTGTTTCAAACTTGAAATACCCTTTACCAAACCTTTGTGTCATAATGGTACATTAGTTTGAGTGTTAGCTTTTGAGTAAAAGAGTTGCAATTTCGAACCCGGTCGGCTCCCTCTCAATGCAGCTATGACTAAGGCGCAAGCCGAAACAGAAGTCAAATTATTGCACTGCAGCGTCCCACAATCCGGGCTTTACCAGGTTTTTGAAGGGATACTATTTGTTGGTAACAAAGAAAGGTAGAATATTACCAATTAATTTAAATGGTGTTGATCAGTCACTGGGAAGTTATTGACTTAAAGGATGTCATGAGTTAGGTGACATGGTTTTTCTTTCATTCGTACTTCCCAAGGCTTGTCACTTCAAATTTATTAATTGAAGAGAGTTATATCATCCCCAGTTTGACAGCAGCCTTTTCATCTTTGACAATATTGGCAATACGGAAATAGAGTATTTATATAGTCCTGTAGTTCTGTAAATGTAACTAAAATATGATTTTGCTTAATTCTTACGGATGTGGGTTTAGCAACCGTATTTTCATGTACATCGCCATACCCACTAGGACATTCATCAATCTTAAATTTCTCTATCTATATGAGAATACTCCTGTACATGCTGCTGGAGGTACTGTCTCGATGAGCTTATGTTAGTTTTCCTCTCAATTAGTTATGCAATGGTTATCTTGGACTCAAGCCGGGTTTGCCTATCCACACCGACTCCACTGACACTGTGAAAGACGAAGTGTGTGTTTTTCTTGTAGGGGGGTGGGGAAGATCGTGCAGAAGGTGCATTGTACGTACGTTATTTGCAGCGAGATATAAATCAATACATTAAATGAACGGAAAGTACGGACACGAACAAGGCACGAACTGTAATACTTCCATTTACCATGCAGTCAGAGGCGTTGTAGCGGATGCTCATGTGTGGTAATGGCCGCAACAATTTTTGCTCGTCTAACTACAATTTTTGTGAAGGTGGAGATAAATTAAAGAAAATGATTAGAATTTGCCAAGACATTTTCCACACATATCAAACCCTTAATACTTTACCCCGTTTCGACCATCTTTCCCCGTTAATGTACATGCATTGTTCAATTCAACATTTGGTCTTCCTGTCATTACTATTTCTGGTATGGCTCGTAAGCCCTTAACTAATACAGTTCCTGTGTCTTAACGCGGTCCATAAAATTCGGCCGGCGTGTACAAATTAGGCTAATTATAAGTGGAAATTAGGAGAGAGAGAGAGTCAAATGAATGGTTTTAAAGCATCAAAGTCCCCATCAATAAATGCAACACCACCCTTTGGTACTGACGTACCTCACCGCACAAATATACACGCACCCAGATAAATCTTCATTAGAATAATGTGGGGCAAGACAAAGCAGTTAATCACTTTTAGAAAATAATTTCTGATCCAGCTGGCTGCCATTCATACAACTTGGAAAGTCGTGTAAATATGATTACCAACTGCCTGGGTAAGATTAGAATCTGTACAAGTACCATCTAGACGACAGTGGTTTTATGTAAAATTGTCTACGCTTCTCCGTCTGTTAGTATTTTGCATATGTGGAAAATAGTTAATTTATTTACACAGACACATTTAATCCCACCCTCTATGAGATGATATATTTTGTCTTGGGGAGAAGAGATGGCGAAATAGGGTTGGAAAATGGACATTGTTAGCTTGACATAATGCTTTGTTGTGTAAACTCTTCCCAGTTTTCCGTGTCTGGACCGAACCCGCTCGAGCGCACACCTTGAGACGCCGTCCGACGCCCCTGTGCTGGTTCTCCTCTCCAGCAACTTGAGCTATCGACTATATGGTATGTGCGTTCCAGTGATTGAAATTCGTCACTCCCTGACTCAGATTTGCTATCGATAGACTTAGCATCCCACTCAACGCATGTATGTGTCGGAGTAACCGAGAACAATCTTACGTAATCTTTGCCTTGAAATCAGGGATCATTTTTTCCATCAAATATTGATTTGCCAAGATAGTCTCTGTATAACGAGTGATGATAATTCATGTATCCGACCTGTACTATTTTTCTGAATAAATCCTTTGCTATACTATAGCTCGAGCCTACGTATTATTCTTTCAATGTTGACGAAGTCCTTCGAAGGAAGATTTGTAGTACTTCATAAGGGATCTCAACTTTTGACTGGAAACAAAATATCTGTTGAAAGTTCTTTTCACGTATCTGTACACTTTTAAGACTGGCAGTTTTACAAGTAAGGAACAAAGCAAGCAAGAACCTCCTCCTTCCTCTAACGAACACAAAATTAAGATTCATATTATCATTTCTGTGCGCAGTGATACTTAATGCAGAAAATTTGCAACTGACTCTCAAACTAATTTTTGTTCCCATAGTTACATTGCAGTACAAAGCACGAATTCATTAAAGACGCAAAGGCCTTTGTCAAAGAATTGTCCAACGGGTTTTATTTCCATTTTTAGCCCACTGCAGCTGCTGTTGATCTTAAATAATTATAATTCTAAACAGGAGATTTCTCCTGACATTTACCTGAAGGATATGTCTAAAAGCGGTATTCATTGAAACGCTGGACAAAATTTGAAGACAAGGGCATTTCGTAGGAATACTAGCTATTTTCTAAGACGAAAATAACGTTTACTGACACGCAATAAGATAGGGAAAAGTAAACGGTTAGGATGTTGATCTTGATTAAGTTTTTGAATCTCTACGATTCGAAAAAATTAATTATTAAGAACGAAGTCAATTTGTTTCCAAATAAGCATGAAGATCATCCTGTCTTCTCGAACTGTTATCACTGCCATGTTAGAAAATAGTATGCCTCGTAAGTGAATTTTTTCATGGGTTTCAAAATGACTCTAGGCAATCCTATCCCTTGAAAGTCATCATCAAGAACTCAACAGACACAGTGCTTTATATACATATATATATATATATATATATATTCATCAAGAGTGGGCATTACCACAATAGCTGCACTAAGTGGGAGCCGACGGGGCT
>JANTCA010036874.1:0-15358 GCA_024741275.1 Chironex yamaguchii
ATAATATATATCTGTAACTATATATATATATATATATATATATATATATATATATAAGAAAAGAGACCTAGAGTATTCTTGGTACTATTAGCTTACAATCATTTGTTGCCTGAGGATTGCATTAGCATGAAGCTAAAAGTATAAACAATACCCCACGTCTCTTCTCTTACATTTACACTTTTCAAGTATGTGTGTGTGTGTATGTGTTAACCTCGTTAGGCATTCCGCGTGTATGTACCTCTCTCCATATATGTATATGTCTAGAAAACATGAGGGCATTACCACAATAGCTACACTAAGTGGAAGCCAAGGGTAATCAATATCGCCGTTGTGGTAATATTGTGTTTGCTGAAATAACTGTAGGTATATATACATGTACATTTAGGTATATGAATATATATAATTAGAGTTAGTGGAAATGGATGATATCTCATTCGTCATTTACTTCTGTAAGGCGTTTTATGTAATCCCTCCAACTATCTGGAGTAAAATATCAATGTTGTTATGAAGACGCTTGGCTCAATCATAATCGCATTTCCCATTTGCCTTCACTGGGTTTGAAATGTTTATAAGACGTCACCCAACGATTTCTTTTACCGTCAGGTAGTATTTTAGCCATGCTCGCCTTCTAAAGTTAAAATTGTAAGCTATTTTTAAGCAGGGATTTTTTCCATTTGTACTGGTCTCATCTGACTAAAAAGCATTTCACTTAAACAAACTGATTGTGACAACTTGCAACAGGTTCCTATTGGAGCGAAATGCGATAGTATTTATTATAGGTTTATTACAGGAGCACAGAAATAATAAAAAAGTTTATCATAACATTTTTTCTGGCCATTTCCTAAGCATCAACCCAACAATGAAGCATTGATCAGATGTGTTAAATTGCCCGTTCGAGTCTCGCTACTATGCTGTCTATTCTGGTATACATATTTCTATGTGTAAGGTATTGGGCTGAACATTTTATTAAATACTACACATATAATTGGTTGTGTGGTACATCGTGCCTTTGTTTCGTAAATGGCTGTTTTGTACTTTGAAAGTATTGTGATGACTTGTTTATGATTTAAAGCTATTCTTTCTTCCATACATAGAGAACGCATGAAAATTTGAAGCACACGGAGAGCGCAAACCTCCGCCGAGCCGGTATTATTGCTCACGATGATTTCCTTGCTAATTGACTTTCATAAAGATATCATTAACAAATATGGTTACTGAGTTATCCCTTAGAGGCTCTATGAATCCAGGATTTATTCGGATCATTCCCCAAAATAAATTATGTTTCCTTGTTCTAGGTCAGACACGTCCTGAAAATTTCCTCAAAAGTTTTTAATTTCTCTTGCTAACGAACGGACAGACAAACGGACGGACGGACAAAAACGTAACCTTTTTGCAGAATTAATAACTCTGTCCAGATTCTCTGAATTATCATACCGTAAAAATGTATAACACTTGTAATCATTTAAATGCAAGCATTGCTCCATAGTCTATTGCAAAGAGTAAACTTAATAAACGAACGCGATCAGCAAGATATCTTCTATCTTAAAGTCTGAGGGAATAAATAAAGACCTGCATTTCATCCTGGTCTTGCTCAAAGACTGAAACATAAAACATTGCAACGCCACAATCTAGTTACGTTTGTCCGAATTTTTAACACAGTTTAAAGTATTGTACTCTAAACCAATTCTACAGTCAAATAAGTGTAATCTAAATCACACAGCAGCCAAGGTACCGTAAACAAATGAACAACCATCGAGTAGCTCGTTAACCAATCAGCAAACAAACACGTTTACTCTAAACCAATTAACAGCTAAAACTGTGCACTTCGAACCAATCAGCGAGCAAACTAGGTTGTCCTAAACCAATCAACGACCAAGACATTATACTCTAAACCAATCAATAACCAATATAGCGTACCCTAAGCCATTCAGCATGTGACATGTGCTTTTGAAGGAGCACAAGATTAAAATTACTTCTTGTATTTCAATTCAAATATTCTTTTTCATCCTGAAGATCTCACCATGAAATTTCACAAAAGGTTGAAAATACGACTTGGTGCCAAAAAAAGTAGTGCATATTCCGAAAAAATCAATCTTAATACCTCCGTCTTATCTTTCATTCGGTAACACAGTAGCTCAAATTATCAACAACACTGATTCGTTAACAAAACACTTTCCCATGCATTCTGATACATTTCAAAAGATACCAAACTAGTGAAAAATCTTTCATAGACAATAAAATATATGAATTAACTTTTCACTTCATTTCCAAGCTCTCTACTGACGACATAGGCCTCTTAGATTTTCTGCCGTAGTAACAATGACTGCTGGATTCGATCTCGGATCTCTAATTGCTTCAACATATCACTGACGAAGTTTCTCTCTTGTAACATACTAACGACATCTCTCTGGTGGCAAGCACTCACTCTGGTTAAGTTACACTTGACTATCTTACTGAGACAACCTGGCTCTAGACAGGAACCTGGCTCTGGACAGGAACCTGACCACTCTTTCGTTTGACATTCTTCAAAGCATAAAACAGTTTGGATAGAATTTTAGCAAAATTTTTAAATATTTTGTTATTGCAAAACCCTTGGTATTAATAAATGTTAATTCCTGTCTAAAATGGGAATGAGTTTGCCATAATACCAGCAATTAGGATATTGCCAGTCTAGTCACAATGCAAAGGCAACACGGGGTCGCAGTTTCTCTTCCAAAAACAAAAATCGTAGCCGCACTTACTGCAAGCATAATTTTGACAATTTCTTCAATCAACCCCCTTATATATTATTGAGATACCTATGTTCATGCTTTGAAGACTGCCATTTACAATATACAATTATTACTTTGTCACTTTTTGTAACCTCTCTCTACTGTCCAGTTCTGCTGCCGACAAAATCGGTGAATTCCATCTCTCAAGAGCAATGGTGTTCAACTCTGTCATCAACTCACTTACTTTTGCCTTTTCTGCCGGAACTCCTTTTTTCTTTCCTTTCCTGTGATGCTTTTTCTGGTCTGCAACAGTTTGCGATTGCTTGCTCTGCATGAGATAAGACGACAGTATCTATCACATGTCTCACTTTACTCTACTGACAATGTGAAATATGCATGCGTCGATGAGATGACAAATGGTATATATCTGTGTTGCGTGGTTGTAGTTCAAAGTGACTGTGAGAAGGTGGATAAACTTTGTTCTGTTTCAATATATGTAAGTGCGCGCATTTTTATGTACTAAACTTTGAGTTCAAAATGTTTCAGCGAGATCCCCCTTGTACGACACCCCCTACCACCCTCGTTGGAAAATAGGGACTTTGTTTCCATCCCTGAACCCTATCCCTAGTGGCCAGACAAGGATTGGTTTCATAAGTCCGTTGAACCTCTTCCTGTTCTCCTTAACCTTAGATGAGACCAAAAACATGGTTACAAACAAGTAGTCACTTACTTCAGGACGCTCATAAATAGGCTTGCGCGGCAAAAAATTTCTAACATGTCCTTTTTTCATGTTACTTTTCTTTTTCGCAATACGACCTTTACGGAAGCTTTGCTGAAGCAAGTCGCTCAACGGCCTTGGCTCGAAGTCTTTGACAGGCTGCGCAAAAGTAAAGTAATTGTCAACGTACTGCGCAATTTGAATGGAATCGACAGAAAACCGCAAAGTGCAGTTAATTTTGAATGATGGCCGAAAGTTTGTATACTCAAGCATTCAAAGGAGAGACAGAAGACCTTTACTTTATCGCAAAAAAATAACGCCTGACAAAAATAGACACTGACTTCTCATAATCTCGCTAATATTTCGCGGCTTAATGCGTTCTCGTCTAACGCTCATGAGCTTTTAATTTGGACTTTACTTTATGCATTCTTGAGTTTTCGAACGTAACTGTTACTGACTATTTGATGTCGAAACGGATCTCAAGTGTATCAGATTGACAAAGAAAACTTGTAATCAAATCAAGACCGTCATCCAGAATCATCGTAACTGGTCGCTGATAGACGAAAGACTGTCATTGATACAAGAAATAGGATAGATGAAAGTCTAGACGTGTCCTGTTATTAATTGGGCAAGACAGAGCATCAAAAAGTCGTGCCGAGCTTTGTACACCTCTGCCTGTGTTTTGTACATTACCTCTAGAGTTTAATAGTTCAAGAAAATGAAGAATTGATACACATGTTCCTCGTTCCTTTACGGTTTGATAATCAAGTTCCATATATTTTTATATATATCCAGAGACCTCAATCATCCAGAGAGAGAGAAAGAGAGAGAGAGAGAGAAAGAGAGAGAGAGAGAGAAAGAGAGTGAATGTGTGCTTAGACTAGTACAGTGCTCATTACGTGTAGCCGTAGGCTTGTAGGAATGAAAGAACGTACTCCACTTTTTTTCTTCCATTCTCATTACACACAAATATGTATATGTATATATATATATGTATATTTATGTTGGTATGTGTGTGTATAAGTTTATCAAGGTGGTCGTAGCAGAGTTGACGAGTCGTAACATCAATGCACCAAAGGGTCCTTGTTCTAATTGACCAACCCGTGAAAATGTTCGCATCGTTTCTTGATGTGCAGCCGTCTGACTGTTACATCATTAAGCAAAAAGTAGTTTCGCGCCATTAAAGTAGAATCTGCCTTGTGCAGGTAAAGAGGTTAAGAAAATACTCAATTCGCATTTTTGCTGATAAGTAACCAAAACAAATGCATTTCTGCCATTTATTTTCTGCTTAAAAAGGCATGCTGAAGAGAATTCGCTTTGAATTTCATGCCTAATTTTATGCTTATTTATGTTGAATCTAATCACTCCGGCCTTAGTATTGTCTCGGCGTTATTTTTTTGTAATCAAGTAATATGAATGTAAGTATTTAAAGGTATGCATATCAATTTAATTTAAGGTAGGTGTGATGGTTGACATGGCATAGATACATCACATTATGAATATATTATGTGAAACTACTGAAGGTAAACAGTCGCGTTAGAAGAATGATATACTTACCTTGTCATTCTGATTCATTGTTCATCCAATAATTGTGAATGCTTATGTGTATGTTATATGTATGTTTAATATTTAAGCGAAGATACCATGTAAATACTACTATTCACAGTAGCATTAAATTATCAGAAAAAAAAATTTAAAATCGCAATAAGTGTATGCATTCTGTTAGTTAAAATAAAATCTCTGGTTATTTGAGAAGTTACTGTGGGTTTTCCTTTGAGGATGTCAAGTAATCTAAGCATAAATAAAAGTTTTACCATCTTACAACTTGGAACTGAGCTTTACTACGAAAAATTTAAGTTAAATCCCTTCCCACGCCATTTGGTGTATAGGGCACCCCCATCTCCGCTTCCTTGTCCTTTGGGCAACACACTTGTGTAAGCACAGAAAATGCTACAGTAGGGGGCTGGGCCAATCCCCGTGTGTTTAACTTCCTTAATCTATCCGGTTCGTGCTGAGTGCTAAGCTAGGAAGCATTGTGTACCATTTTTTAAGTCTTTGGTATAACCCGGTTGTAGGTTCGAACTGACGTGTCGACTGTGTTTACCTAAGGACTAACTTGTAACAGGCGTTAATGAATCAAGTATGGAATTGCTGAGGTATTATAATAATCTTTAATTAAAGGAATAATATTGATCTCACATGTGCTGGAGCGGTTTGCTTTTCTTGAGCTTGAGGTTCATTGTCTTCCACTTCATCTTCCACTTGGCCTTTTTTGGCAGCATTGTCAGGAAAACTTTGTGTATCCTTCACTGGCAGAGCCGCAGGAGCTTCAAGTTCTGTAAAAAATAACATAAAAGAGGCTAATGAAATAACATAAAAGAGGCTAATGAAATATGCATCTTGTTATTTAGTAAAAATGCTTGTAGTTTTATCACAAGAAGCCAATAAAAATGCAGTAATGAGCAAATTGACAAAGAAAAGTACTAGTGACTAGCAAGGGCATATGGCAGAACAGATCGAACGATAACAGAGCACGAGAAATACGTGTAAAGTCTTTATTCGATGAGGATGGGGATGTCAATTATTATAGGTAAAGTTTTTTTCTGTATATGTATACAATTTGATGACGGTATGCTAATTTTTATTCCGAGAACTTTTCTTCAATTTTCAGATCTTAGTTTGAGAGGATTAATTTTCACTTGAGTCCACTTCAATATATCATTGGAATCACACGAAATCTTGCTTTAAGAATTGGGAATTAGCTTATATGAAGTAAGTGGACAATTTTGGCAGTTATGTAATATTAGACACTTCAGTGTTAACTTGTCTTAGACAATCGCCTTGAAAATTTGCAACATTGTGCTGAAAACAGACTAAAAAGCTTTTTTCGTTCAACACTTTGTAGAGTAGGAATCAGGTGTAGGGAAAATTTTTTTTGAGAAGCATATTTTGTTTTTATAAAAAACATGTATTAAAACTAGCCAATCACAAACAAGAAAAAAGACAAGGGAGAAAATGAAGAAACAAAGCATTATTGGATGAGTTCAAGTGAAAAAACGAACTCTTTCTGCCTACAGAGTACTGGTCTTCTTGTTTTAATATAGACAGACTCCAATACGCTTAGTTGTGCCAATTATTCAAATATTCAAAGCGATTTTCATGTTTTTTATCACAAAATGATTATCTTAAACAGCTGCATATGAACGAAGAATTAAGGGCTTAGTCTATGTTAGGTTATGTACCTAAGATGGCAAGTGATTTGCTTTTATATATGAAAAAAGCTAAGATAATGAAGAAACCATAATGTTATTCCAAGTGCGAAAAAAATAAATACTATTAACATTATCAATAAGGAATACCAAGAGCGAACATCGTCTCGTGCGTTTTAATTCTCACATAGCTGAATTGAACATGCGTTTACATGTGATATCAAAGCTTAAGTGTAGACCACACAGTAGAAAAGACAGGTAAAAAGGCATGGACGACAATTTAGCATTAAAAAGCAAAAAGACCAGGAAACGTAGCAAAATAATGCGCACTTCTGTATCTCGCACACGCATTGAGTATCACACGTTCTTTTTTCTTTTTTACTTTAGCTTTTTCATATTTCTCCTATGGTAAAAGGCGGAGGGTGCTATACCTGAGGGTAATTGTTACGTAGCATGATGAGAGCTGAGCACAATGGAGGAGCAAAATGTAAGTATCAGAGCAAGGCTTTAGACTACCCTATTTGTGCACCTTTCGGTCCGGGTTTGCTATACATATGTTTTCCAAATCGTTTAGGCATATTCGTTTAAGAAAAGCTTTATCGGAAAGGTTAGTCCCTGGGGTAGTTAGAGCTTTGAACACACTCTCAATTTTAGCACATATCCACTAGACCACTTCGTGAGAACGACAGATCAAATTATTATCAGACAAAGTGTTCTGGTAAAGACAATAATAACTATGATTCTTGTTATGGAAAGTAGCATGTAGTACGTCCTTAGAGCATTCACCCGAGATTCAAAGATTTTTAGGGCCATAGAAAGTGCCTGTCACGATGTCCTCCAAGTTTTGTTTTCAGTTTTCTCTATCGCTTCCCTTTTCATTGTTGTGTTTATTTAAGGTTTATTTTCCCAGAATATTGTGGAATATAATTGTCTTTTCTTAGACTTTACGGCCTGTATAGTAAGGCTACCAAATTTTCAGGTCCTCTCATCATTGAAATTGTGGGGATGAAACACATATACAACCACCTGTGCCTACATCTACCTGCCTTTATTCACTCGTCCCTTTTCTTGAGTTAGTAAATGCTTTGTCTCATTGATGTATCCTCATTCTGCAGTCTCTCAATTAACGAACTCCCATCTGGTTGGAAAGTGTATGTAGTTTACAATGAACACAAAACAACACGGCCTTTTCCCCCTCGATACGTCTGTTTCACTTGAGTGTCATTGTGATGTTATATATGTACTCCCATTCCTCTCTCCATGGAATAAGCCTGTCAGGAAAGTTACAGCATCAACGGAGGTGGAAGCTGTTTGGTGAAAGAATAAGTATAAACTTTAGTACCTTGCTGTAATCCCGTAGTTTCAGGATCAGTTTCAGATCTAGCATAGCCTCCACCAAAGTGTCCAATACCACCACCAAAGTGTCCTTCACCACCACCAAAGTGTCCTTCAACTCCACCAAAGTGTCCTTCACCGCCACCAAAGTGTCCTCCTCCCAAGTGTCCAATGCCACCATCAAAACCACCGCCACCACCAAATCCGTCGCTGCTGATACCTTCATGGAATCCATGTCCATGGAGATGATGAATGGGAGCTTCTCCTTCCCATCCATGACTGAATCCTCCATGTCCTCCATATTCACCAGGAATGCCACTGACTCCAGATGACATCTGAGGTACTCCAGGATGTCCTAGTCCTATCCCTCCAACATTGTCAGCAAAGAGAGTGCTTGCTCCAAGTGAACCAATAAGTTGTCTTTGATTCTGTACATCAATAAGACTTTGTTCATCTGGCATAGCGATATCTTGCCTTATCTTTCCAGTTTGTTCTTTTTTGTCCTTAACAACTGTCGCGTTAGTGTGAGGCGTTTCGGATTTGAGATCGTACCCAATATGTCCAGTACCAATAATGCCATGACCAAATGACATCTCTTGGCTTATATGGTGTGTATTTAGTCCACCATAACCAGCTCCACCTGCGAATCCACCACTTTCGCTTCCGTAACCATACCCTCCGTGACCTGGGAATCCACCGCCAAAGCCACCAACACCATAATCTCCATAGTTTCCATTAGCTCCGACAACGTCTCCGGCACCAGCATATTCCCCACCACCACCAAAGCCAGCACCACCACCCAATGCAGTGTTAGCTCCATACCCTGGTCCTCCTTCATAACCTCCGTAGCCAGCAGCACCGTAACCCGGACCTCCATATCCAGGACCTCCATATCCAGGACCTCCCAAACCAGGACCTCCATATCCAGGACCTCCATATCCAGGACCTCCCAAACCAGGACCTCCATATCCAGGACCACCAAGTCCATTAGCACCATACGTTACAGTCGGTCCACCACCAGCCCCTCCTGCAAAAGTGTAGTAACCGTGTTCTACCCCATACGAATGTCCATAAGGTAATGGAGTATGAGCAACACCCTCCCCTCCAAACCCATGACCCCAGCCTGCAACATCATTTCCAAACTGATGTCCATCAAAATCCCCCCATCCCTGTTGCCAGCCAGCATATCCTCCATGCCCGTAAACACCTCCTAATGTAGGCAGGTGCCCTTCCCATCCCGGTAAATAATTGATTGGTCCTCCCTGAAGATAGGGAAAATTTCCCCAACCAGCAGGATCCACCGTTCCTCCATCACGTACTGAACCTTGAATGCCAAATTTCTTTCTTATTTCCGAAGTTTTATTTTGCGGAGTACCCTTTGGTATTTTGTCTCTACTCTTAGAGGACTCATGTTTTTCTTTACTACGTTTGTGCGAATCTCCAAATGCTAATTCATCTCCCCCAAAGCTACCCCAACCCCCTCCATGACCAAAACCACCATGATGTCCACCTCCTATAGCTCCATGATGAAGTTCTTGGAAGCCGCCTGATAATCCACCAAATCCGCCAAATCCACCATGGTGTCCGCCTCCAAACTCATGGAAAGAGTTATACCCTCCAAAACCACCCTCATCTCCTCCTTCGTGACCACCAAAACCACCATATCCTCCTACTTCTCCTCCTTCCCCACCCATGTCACTACCACTATATCCCATTTGGTGTTCACCTAGTCCACCTCCCATGTTGTAACCACTTACACCGGTATGTATTCCTGGTACACCTGGAAAACCAATACCAAGACCTCCCATTCCATCCCCAAATAGTGACCCCCCAGCCATGCTCCCTATTACTTGCTTAGCTGCACAAGCGCTATCTCCATCGTTGCATGCAATATCTTTGCTTACAATCTGTTCCCGGGCCTGCGCGTTTTCACTATAGCTAGAATATGGCTGTTGGAAAGGGGCAAATTGTGGCGCAAAGTACAATTTTGGCATGACTATGAAGTCGCGACACTGATATTTAGTTTCACTCTTTTTCTGTTTTGATTTCTTGTGACTTCTCTTCTTTCCTTTTTCGATGTCAGATTTCATATAGCCATGGTTGTCTCCATGCACATGATGACCACAGCCCCAGCTGTAGCCATAGGCAAAATACGGATAGTCGTGATTATAAAGATGAGCGGGACCCCATTGGTGGGAATGGCCCCAACCCTTACCCGTGGCTGGGTACGTCAGAATTTGTCTTTGTCGTGCTTCCTCATCGGAACCAGCTACTTCTTCGCGGCTTGTGGTGAAGGGTGCCATCACTAAAACCTGACAAACAAAATACAGTTAATAAGAGGTTGAGTATAAGTATAGTATGCTTTATTACTTAAGACCATGAGCCACAGACCATGAACCACAGCCATGAACCACAGACCATAAACCACACACCATGAACCACAGACCATGAACCACACACCATGATCCACACACCATGAGCCACAAACCATTAACCACAGAGCGTGAGCCACATCCCATCAAACACACACGATGAACCAAACACCATGAACCACACACCATGATGCATGGACAAAACTATAAACCATGGACTATGAACCATCAACCACTTGCCATCAGCAATGAACTATGAACCATATATTCTGAACCACAGACCATGAACCACAGATCCTGGACCCTGAGCTGCAAACCATAAATTATAAGACGGTGGACAATAAGCCGTTTTAGTAGCTGATTACAGTGCCAAGGGTTAGGGAATTTTATTAGGTAATGACCACTTTATGAGAGTGGGCTCCAGTTACCTTCTCTCAACAATGGTATTTTGTTTGTGGTGACGTGGATTCGAACTCACAACCACTGGTTTGCATGGTTGTCGTCTTATACACTATACCACGACGGGGCATCATGCTATTACATTATATAAAACATGCTCATGATCAATGATCACATCATGTAGGCAAACAACCTGTTTCTTGATAATTGAATGCCTCTGTATTCAATAACATTACTACTTGTCTTTACTATTACATCGCGCTCCCCTTTTGCTTGAAACACATTTTGGATGACAAGATTTACAACTTTATCTTATTTTGATCTTGTTCATTTAATCAAAGATCAATGCTTTCTGGATGCAATCCAACTTACACAGCTACGTTAAATGACAAATACGTTTCTTTCAGAACCATTCTCAGAGGAATTAGCAGTCTTAAATGTACAACAAAATGGCTACAAAACTACGGCAAAGACATTAAAGGAGTTAAGGTCTGAAGTGAGGAGTGATACAGCATTTGCATACTATTGCTTTAGATATGGTCTGGGATTTTCAACATTTATTTGTTTCAAGGAACAAAACGTTGAACATAGATCGTACAGCTTTACACGATTCCATGCCGTCTAGTTTCTCTAAACAAGGGACTAGCTCTTTGGAACATTTCTGGATCACAGCGTTGCGTGGCAATGGGGAGGCATGTGGGGCCAATGGCCCCCTCCCCCTACACACTTTATTACTTCTTGCCAAGCCGCTGACGGCAAGACTATAAATACCGCCTTAGTCCAGGTAATCACTGCTTTAAACAGCAGATATCACTGAGCAACTATCAAGTTTTATAGTAATTTGGAGGAAATACAATGTAGCATTTATAAATGTTTCATTAATTAAAGCTCGGAACAACTGAGTTAAAGGCCTCTGATCGTATCCAAATGACCGGATGACAAGGTGGATAAGAAATAGAAAAGGCAGTTTCTAGTGGTAATAACACCGTACTAAATAAATGGTTTACATTGATGACTGATGATTTTTTACAGACATGTAAGCGCTCTACTTGTAATTTGTTTCCATTCCTAACTTTATTGATATAAACACAGCTATTATCTAAAGGTATGAACTTTCTATGTTACTGCAAGGGGTCATGTTACTCTTAGGCATTCCTATCCGTACGCGTAAGTGATAGAGAGTTTAAAACTCGTCACGTAGTTATGAGCGATATTTCATGATGTAAAATTGGGCCAAAATGCAAAACATTTATCATTGAAACTTTAACTACTCGACAATAAACTAGGATTTTACAATACCCTAGTAACTGCACCACTGCGTGGCCCCAGGTTTGGGACGAGAAAGAAGGAGGACTATTGGGAGGGAGACATGTGGGTGCCTCTCTCCTAACATCACGTTCCACTGAAGGTCCTCCAAGCATCATTTGATGCCATCGTAAAACGCAGTTCGTGGAACGGAGTGACGCAAATTGACACCACGCTATACACAGCCGAATTCTGCCGACTGCAAGATTTCTCACAGAAATCTAAGCAGAGCAATGACAACAACAACATCAACAATCCGTACAAGATTTTACGCAAGGCAGCCAAATGTCTGTTTGTCCTTGAATACAATCTTACAAGTCCTACTACTAACGTTACTGATGGGAGTTGTGTGTCCCTGGGTGGGGTAGTATGTAGTATAAACGTTTGAAGACTTCAATCCAGGAGCGCCCATGTCGATAACCACTAAAAGTTTCATGCAATCGTCATGTTGTACCCAATGTTACACTAGTGATGATTTACGAGGTTGACCTGATTTACGCAGCAGCCATCCGAGTTAAAAAGTACTCAAACTGCCCAATATGGTAGATACTGCTTATGATTAAGTATGCATAAAAACCCATGCTCGTGTATGTGATATTGTCTTGGAATAATACGGCGGTTGCATTTCTAAGGTTGGACTTTATAAGTTAATTTATGGCAATTCTAGTAGGGACATTTCCACCTGGAATCATACGGGACGGTTTAAGACGGACAGGAAGAAAGGAAGAAAGAGGGAACGTAGGTAAGAAGAAAATTAGCTGAGAAATTAAGAAGGGAGAGACAAAAAAGAATGACAAATGAAAGAAAGAAAAACAAAGAAAAATACAGTGCTAATAAGTAAAGAATCCTACCTCTCTTCTATCACCATTTTCATCGATGGCATTGTAACTCGTTGGTGAAGGTACTGGCACAAAAAACTGATACGGTGAGACCTCTTCAGGTCGTGCGTAATTTTCTGATTTCCCATCATTGATTTCTCCTGCATCTTCACCCTCACTTACTTCACTTTTACTTTGTGCGTTTGCATCTGTGGCTGGTGCTTGAACATCAGGTGTACCACTTGTATCTGCTTCAACTGTTTTTGTACTCTCTCCTGGCGTTTTATCGCTCGCCTTTTGCTGATCTGCACTTGCAGTAGAGGAAGAATCTTTAGGCGATGATTGTGTCGCTGCAGTGTCAGTCGATTGTGGTGTTGAAGCAGCAGCTGAAGATTTTTCTTCTGTCTTTGCTTGCTCTGGTTGTGGAGTTGCAGCCAATGACCCTTTGTCTTCAGGCTTCTTGGCATCATTACTGTCCTCAGAGGAGGCTGTCGAAGTTGTAGCTGGAACGCTACTATCGGTTGTTGATGCTGGACTGGTAGTACTAGGAGATGATGCAGTAGCACTTCCTCCAGCGTAACTAGTTTCGCTTGGTGTTGTCTCAGAACTCTGTGATGAAGACGAGCTTGCTGGCGCTGAGGGTGCGCTTGTGTCTGCAGCCGATGTCTGGGCCGTGCTTTCAGATGTTTTAGTTACGTCCGCTGGTGATGATGGTTTCGAATCTGCAGATGAGGCATCGGGACTTGATGGAGAAGTCGTCGCCTGCTGGCTAGCAGTATCACTAGTAGAAGTAGCAGTAGCTGCTGTAGTAGAAGTGGATGCACTCTTGGC
This sequence comes from Chironex yamaguchii, assembly GCA_024741275.1. NCBI lineage: Eukaryota > Metazoa > Cnidaria > Cubozoa > Chirodropida > Chirodropidae > Chironex > Chironex yamaguchii. The sequence goes on from JANTCA010036874.1 coordinate 13,699, forward strand.
TTTTTTCTTGTCTTCTTCCTTGTCTGAAGAATCACTGGTATCTTGCGAGTCCTTATCATCACTGCTATCATCATTATCATTATCTTCCTCGTCGCTTTCGGTCGAAACAACGCTATTGGTTTTCACAACCTTATTTTCCTCTGGCTTGGTAGCTGCCTTTGTATCAAGGAAAGGCCTTGCATTTACCAGGACGAATGTAAGAAGAAGCAAGAAGAATAACCCAATCCTGCACGAAGCCATAGCTCAAGACCACTCTAACCGAACAATCGGTGCTAGAATATTACACGACTCCAATTCCAGAGCAAGATATTTTCCTCGGTAGAAATAAATTTATCGAAATATTTATAATGCTCACATAGATCCACAGAAAAGTTGTAGACAAAAATATAACTGGAATTGAGTATTAGGATTAAGAAGTTTCCAAATTGTTATGGAAACCTAGTTTTGGTAAAAAATGCTCCTACAGCTAGTTAGGACAATACGTGGGCTGGCTATCTATTATTCAGATGTCAAGACTGCCCCAAACGGGTTGTTTCCGGACAAAGTCAATGGGTAGCCTTGACCTTTTTCATGTGGCTCCATTGTCTAGCCCTCACTTGAATGCAATTTGAAATTACAAACTTGTCTCTACTTTGGTTCACATTACGATCAAATACAAAAAGATCATAGTAAATTAGCTGCACCTGATCTCGCTCATTCATGCATCTGGGTATACAAAAATAGAGTCGACACAACATTTACAGCAAATGAACAAGAAAGTTGATTAATTAAGTAACAGTTGTGTTATTGACCAGGTAAAGGTTATCAAAGGCTATTCCTACGCACATGTAACTAGACATTTAACCTTGATATCTGTAACGTAAAAATAAAGGTACATAGGTACAGCTAAGCCCCTTCATAATAAAAATATTTTCAAAGACAAACAAAACTAGGAGGTCAAATCTATAGATTAAGGGTAGAGTGATTTATTTTGGATTTAAAAACATTTTAGAGGAAGTACAATATGCATATACATTTGTATATCTACTATATACATATATATAGTGGATATACAAATATAATTATATATATAATTATTTACGAGCTCAAACAACACTGATCATTGTAATTTAAATATTAGGTTTCAACTTAACTCTTTCGAATTCCAGTTCTGAAGATTTACGTGGAAACGTTAAATGAAAGTTGTTTATTTATTAAAGAGAAAAAAGAATATATCTATTATAATAATGTAATAGTTGTATTAAGAAGGAGTTGAAGTAAATCAATCTTGCAGCCCTCAGATTCACAAGTCAACACTTGAGGCGACGTGCCATTCCAGGACAAAACGTTTGTGAAGTAAAATCCTTGGCATCGTTCACTGAATGTATTCCATCCGTAACTCAAAGATTTATATTTGAGCTTCAGCAGAAATCTTCTTCATAGCCATATATTTCATGTACATGCAAATATGTTTATTGATTGTTAATATAACCATTCCACTGGTACCACTTATGGCATCAGGGCACCAAACCAATGCTTCTACCAAGCGAGAAACAACACCAAGATCTTCAAATGCTCTTGGAATCTTCAAAATCGCCTTCAAAATCTCCTGAAAGATGCTTCAAGAGCACATTCACCTATTACTGTAACAGTACTGTACCAGCCAAATTTAATTATTCTG
>JANTCA010036885.1:0-20378 GCA_024741275.1 Chironex yamaguchii
ATTTAATTTATTTATTTATTTATTTATTTATTTATTTAATTAATTTATTTATTTATTTATTTATTTATTTATATTTTCATCTACTTTAGTTTTACCCTGGGAGTGTGGATCTTCTTCCCAACTGGATATCCATCAACAGTGCTGCCAATTATTTGCTCTTTGGATTCGACCTTGTGTTTGTTCGTTGAGAATGGGTAAGTGCCGTCTGCATAATATTCATACTTATTTTAATTACTGTTTAAAGTCAGTTAAATGCAAATCTTCCTACATGTGAATTAAACTTTCCGTTCCATTGAAAATCCAGGCACGAGACGTTATTTGCTATTGATGCTTATGTGTTCATACTTGAAGTTACGTTGGGTTTTGTCGACTTGTTAGTTCCCAATTCTCTCTTTAAATTGTAGCGCTCTCAGAGGAAAACTGGGTCAAAACTCTGTTATTGGTTCTAGTTCTCTTCCGTCTGACACGTGGCACCATGTTAATATGAGATATGATGCTCAGAGTAAGTTTTTAAAATTTTTCCATAACGTGTATTTGCTGTCTTTTAAACAATCTTTTTGTGGTCCAAAACTTGAAAATCGCCTTGAAAATTTGTGGCATTGTTTTAAAAATGTACTTAAAAGCTTTTTTCGTCTGACACTCTTCAGAGTATGAATCGTCAGAAAGGAAAGTATATATATATATATGGCAAGCATCAATTCCTCCTAGAGAACAGCCATCTCGCGCTTGTGAAGCGAAAATGAAAACGTTTGATTCTGCCATAGGCCGATATTTAAAACTGACAATGCGCCAAAATGTATAAGGACGAGAATTTTCCGATAATTGGCACATCTAGATCGTCCTTTCGTGTAACTGTATTGGAGTCTGTCTACATTAAAACAAGAAAACCAGTGCTCTGTAGGGAGAAAGAGTTCGGTTTTGTACTTGGACTTTTCTAATAATGTTTTGTTTCTTCATTTTCTCTTTTTTTCCTCTCTTGCTTTTGATTGCCTAGTTTCTATACATGATTCGTATAAATAGGTTGCCATATATAAGTATGATTTTAGCGCAATGTCGCAAAATTTCAAGGCGATTTTCAAGTTTTGTACCACAAAAATATTGTTTAAGCTTAAATACATATAATTATGAACCATAGCTGAATAAAATCTGTTCCTTAGGTAAAATAACCAGGATTTGATTTAAATCGTTCAATTATGAATATCTTTTGTTTCGATTCGTCCTTCTTGACAAATAAATGTTTTACTGGTTTCTTAGCGGTGTTTAGCTTCGTGCAGAATTGTTAGTAACGTACAGCTGTAAATGGGAGGAAGAGGTTGCCCTTTACCTCTTTATTAGCTTAAGTCTGGAGACAACATTTATGCTATATATTTCCACTTGCTTAATTTTATTGATGAAGATCTTTGACGGCGTTTTGCAGTTAAATTGATAAGCTTAAGACAAATGCAGGTAACGTAGACGGAATGAAATAAAAGATCAGAGGTAATTCTTTTAAAAAAATTCGGAAAAGATTGTTATTTTTCAAATTTTCCTACAAATCCCACAAACCTCTCAACAGGGGGGGCACTGGCCCCCTGAACCTCCCTCGGACCACGATGCCTCTGGCAGTGACTGAACTTAGTTTACACTTCAATAGTCTGTTTCTCAGACGTATTACAGACCCATGAAAGCCAACTTAAATTTATCTACTAAGACCAGTTTGAATGTATTATAGATCCTTGAAGACCCAACGTAGATGTAGGACAGATTTATGAAGACCACCTTGGCTGTATGACAGATCTATGAAGACCGGCTAACATATATGAGATACCAATGGAGATGACCTTAGATGTTTGACAGAACTATGAAGATTATCTTACATGTATGATATGTCAATGGAAACGAACTTACCTGTATGACTGATATATGAAGACCAGCTTACATGTATGATAGATCACTGGAGACGACCTTAGATGTTTGACAGATCTAATAAAAGGCCAGCTCAAATATATTACAGACCTACAAAGACCAGTGTAGGTGTTGACAGATCTATGAAGACCAGCTTAGATGTATGACTGATCTACGGTGACCATCTTAGATGTTTGACTGATCTATGAGGACCTGCTTAGACGTATGGCTGATCTATGAAGACCACATGACATGTATGACTGATTTATCAAGACCAGCTTAGATATCAAGACCAGCTTACGGATCTATAGAGACCAACTTAGATTTTTGACAGGTCTATCATTACCAATTTACATGTATGACTGATCTAGAAAGACCAGCGTAAGTGTTGACAGATCTATGAGGACCTGCATAGACGTATGACTGGTCTATGAAGACCAGCTTACATATGTACAAGATCTACGAAGACCAGCTTACATATAAACAAGATCTACAAAGACAAGCGTAGGTGTTGACAGATCTATGAAGACCATTTTCGACGTTTGACAGATCTATCAGTACCTGCTAAGGCGTTGGCGTGATCTATGAAGACCACCTTACATGCATAAAAGATCTAGAAAGACCAGCTAAGGTGTTGACAGATCTCTGAGGACCAGCTTAGATGTATGACTGACTCATGAAGACCACCTTACATCTATACTAGATCTACAAGACCAACTTAGGTGTTGACAGATCTCTGAGGACCAGTTTAGATGTATGACGGACTCATGAAGACCACCTTACATCTATACTAGATCTACAAGACCAACTTAGGTGTTGACAGATCTCTGAGGACCAGCTTAGATGTATGACGGACTCATGAAGACCACCTTACATGTATACTAGATCTACAAGACTAACTTAGGCGTATGACTTTTCTTGAAAGACCAGCTGCGATCCATGACTGATCTATAAAGATCAGCATAAATGTGTGACAGATCTCTGAGGACCAGCTTACTTGTATGACGGACTCATGAAGACCACCTTACATGTATACTAGATCTACAAGACCAACTTAGGTGTTGGAGCAGGCAAGATCACTTTCATTCGTACTGCGTGCAAATGAAAAGATCATCGCACAGGGTTGACAAATTCGAGTATATAACTAAGCCAATTTACCTTGCCTGAGGAAAACTAATGAATTTTTTTTTCATTGATGATCAACAGCATTCCATCCCCCCCAACCTCAACTTTAGTCTAATTTCAACCCAGGCAGTGCCTTCCTGGTCTGTCCTTAAGATGTAGCTACACCACGTGATACATTGCGCCTGTAATTGCTCAGAGGTGATTATCTTTACTTGTTGTGATATGTCTTGAGGTGGATTCAACAAACGAGCCTCGAAATTCAAGATTCGCATGCGTCAGCGTTTAATTTCTGTTTCCTTTATTTAGAGCACGAGCTGGAGCTGTTTCTTAACGGTACGAGTGAAGCCAAGAAAACAAATGTAATACCATACACATGGGTAAGAGCGCCTTATACTCTTAATAATTATTGTGGAAATTGAGCATACTTGTATGCAAAAATGTAACCAATTTGAAAATCGCCTTGATAGTGAGCGACATTCCGCTGAAAAAATGTTCCAACCAATGTACGCCAAGCATCAATTCCTCCTAGTGAACAGCCTTTTCGCGCTTGCAAAGCTAAAATGACTTCCAAAACATGTGATTCTGCCATAGGCCAACATTTACTAGAAAATTCTGAATGCGTCAAAATGTACAAGGTCGGAAATTTTCGGATAATTGGCACAGCTAGATCGTCCTTCCATCTAAGTGTATTGGACTCTGTCTACATTAAAACAAGAAAACCAGTACTCTGTAGGGAAAAAGAGTTCGTTTTTCACTTGAACTCTTCCAACAATTTGTTTCTTCATTTTCTCTTTATCTTTTTTCTTTATTGATTATGATTGGCTAATTTCGTTCTACGTGTCTTATAAACAAGTTGCCATATATCTATACTTTCCTTTTTAACGATTCATACTTACATAGCGAAAAAGAGTTTCTGACGAAAAGAGCTTTTAAGTATGTTTTCAGCGCAATGTTGGCGATTTTTAAGGTTTTTTCTTCTGTGTTCTTTAAAACGTATGAGTGGTGCAACCAGCATATTCCAAAATAAACTTTACAGTCCGAAATCCACACTCCATATATAAACGCAAAATCAAAAGCGTTTTCTTCTAAGTCTATAAATGCAGGAGTTTGTTGCTTTTCTGAGCTGTTAAAATGATTTGCAAGTGACACGACATTGTATCCTTTATTAAGACATTCCTGTTTTTCTACATGGGTTTCTCTTTTCTTCCTGGCTATGGAGTCTGACGTTGAAAACAGCAATTTCATGTTTACTACAGGTTGACGGCTCCACGTAGGTTTAGAAGGCGTCTAACACGACCAGTGAGACTTTCCCACGGTTCACGGTCTGGTTACTTCTTACCGATTGATGTTGTTGCTGTCTGTTGTTGCTGTACTGTGACGCCGAACTGGCCATAGACGCCGCAGAATCCGCTATGCCGTCTCGTCTCGATTCATATTGACAGAGAAGACGTTGATTGCCAAAATAAAAGAAATTTAATGTCATCACACGTAACATTTAACAATAAGTCTTTGAACGCTACATGTTAGCCATGACAAGCATGCCATCAAGAAAGATCCGGTAATTGGCGGGGACAGAAGTGCTGTAACAGAGGAAGGGGAAGAAGCAATAGACATGAGAAGGAAAGCAAACGGCATTGACTGAGGAAGTATTTCTTTTCTGTGTAACGAGTAGCAGTCACAGATAGCACCATTATTAGTCTACAATAAACACGTAGACTCAAAGTTATGCGTAACTGTCGGAAGACAACATTGCTGCTTGTGTTTACAGGCCTCATGACCCATGTAAATGGCGCTAGTCTCGCGTAGTTGTAACATGTTCCGTTGCATGATTCGTTTCTGTTAACTTTGCTTTAACTTCTAATCTTATTAGCCTGGCAATGAAATCCTATATATTGGCCGAAACCAACACACCTTTTATACGGGCCTTGTGGACGAGGTAAGCCCATAATATTATTTGTAATCATAGCTCCCCAAAGAGTGTGCGAATTTGTTCTACCCCCTGTATTTTACTGTGAAGAATTTTGATTAATAAACTATCCATCTCGGGGATTATTGTTCATGTATGATAAGGCTTAATGTTGAAATTTGCTATTGGGGAGTCATTTTTGTAAGAGAGCAAAGAGAAGCTACAATTATGCCATTGAAACTTTGTGGCTAAATTTTTTTACGTTAGTACATTTTAGAATTTTTGGACTTATTCATTTAAAAGTATGAAAGGGTACAAAAGGCAAGTCAAAAAGAAAAAAGAAAGAAAGAAAAAGAAAGAAAAAAGAAAGAAAGAAGAAAGTGGTGATTTTTTGGAAAAGTGGTGGCTGTGTCACTAGTTTGGGACTCGGTGATTCTTTTTGTGTTGTTCTTTGCTATGGTGGTTATTTTAACGCTGTTCCTGTCCTTGATAGATGTTATGATGCGATGACAATAATGGTGGTGTCAGCTTAGTCAGACGAAGACAGAAGTTTTTGGTAGAATAGCACAAAGTAATTTTTGTTTCAGATTGCATTTCTGATCTTAATTCTGTTAATTTTTAGGTTGTAATATGGGGAGTGTATATATCAGACTCTGAAATCATGCAGTATATGAAGCTAGCTGGCCTAGCTTGGCCCAAACACCAAGGAATAGTGAATGCTCACTACACGATGGATCAGTTTTCGGGTCCAACATTATCTGACCAAGGAGTAAAAGGATATAGTGGTGTAATTTATGGCAATCCGGCTTTTGTGGAGGTAGGGATATTTCCTGTTTGAACTTGAAATATAGATATCATACGGCAGTACTTATTAAAAAGTTGGAAAATATTTCAGCATAAGTGAGTTTACACTAGTCAGATCGTGCACCAACTGGGTCTTTGTTGCCATTAAATTCGTCACCAACTGTGAGCTGTCTGGTCTTCCTTCAACACCTAATTATCTCTGAGATTTAAACAGGGTTATACAGCTAAGTGCTGGATAATGCACGGAGAGACAGACGCACGTACTATTTCGACTTGGCGACCTGCTGATGTTATCTTCATTGCAGCTGCACTTAAAGTGATCGCCAGCCGCAAAAGTACCACGAGGATAAGACTAACTATGGAAGGGACAAAGACCAGACACTGTGCCTATGGAGGCGCCTTCATTACAATGTTGTACACTCTGGTTTGCGTATTATAAGAGTAAAAATAACTACCTGCTTGGAAAGTAAGCCTTCGCAACTAACGTATTGCTCGTCCAAATGACAATTTGTTTTATACGAAAAGACTCTATAACAATGTAGTACTCAAGTCTTTAAAAGTTTTATAAGTTAAGTACGAAGTCTCTCCAGCCCAGGAAAGTTAAAAATTGGAATATTTTGTTCAAGATAGGATCAAAGCAGACGTGTTAATATGACAGGGCTTAAGGACTGACATTCACCACAACCTGTACCTCATCTCCCTCTGCAATTGGACACAGTAAGACATAGTTTACCATAAAGTAGGTGTGAGTGTTATGTTAGGGTTAGGGTTTACAAATTTGTCAACTAACACTATAGTACTAGTAGCAGTTGGAAGAATAGTTGACATTAAGAGGGTTGCCCGAGCGAATGTCAAAGTGAGGGGGGTGGGCTGCCTACGACTGCAGCCGCGGCTCCTTTAGGTCAGTTTTTGCGAGAAGCAGAATAAAACTGCAGTTTTGAAAGCAAAGAAAAAGATTGGTTTGCAAAAGACAAAGAATGGATTCATTTACTAAGAAATATGAGTATCTTTCTCTAATTCGGAACAACGTCTATCAACTCCAAAGTAAGACAAATTTATTATTCCAATTTACATTAAATTTAATCACATGCGATAACCAATAGCGATACGTCATTTTGCATACAATCAACAAGACTTTTGACGAAAGGTGGGGGGCTGAAACCCCCTCGCTCCGCCGCCCCTGTTTAAGGTTTGAATTTAATATTAATTTGGTTATTTTTTCGAAAATCGCGATACAAGTCGATAATTCGTTATGAAAGTTTTAAGAAAATTCGAGAACTGAATTTGATATATTCCTAAAAACGGTTGAGGGCTGGGAACAAACTAAGCTTTTTTAAAAAAAAATACCTGTAGCCATGAAATCTTGCTTAAGTATAGTTACTGGCAAGGCCACTATCATTTGTATCTCCCTTCCGTTCTCCAAGTTTGCTGGATTTTTTTAGCGGTCATGAGTCTAGTAGTTAGGTTCCGCGAACATCAATAAGGATTGTCATTTAGCATCAATAATTTAAAGAAGATTTTAGATAAAATGATTCTTCCACGAGGTGTGTTTCTGACCGAGTATAGAAACGAGATATGTGGGACCTTAAACAGATAAGATTACTGTTGCTTACAGTACTCGCGTTTCTTGCAGAACCTCTTTTCGAAGAAGAGAAAACTGAAAGAAGCAATTAATTACGTCACAGGTATCGTGGACTAACCTCATTCGTTCTTTGGTTACTTAGTGTGAGATTATCCTGCGTGAATCTCTCGCTGGTTTTCCGTTTCGAGCAATTAATCAGACATTTCTTCTTGTTTTCTTTTTCACTTTCTTTCCCACACACATCAACTTTTTGTTTTTTTTTTTGGTTTTAGAGCTCGTTGGATAAATCGCGATTTCATTTGACGTATCCTAACAATAGACGAAGGAGAGATGTCTATACTCATACCGAACTTTAACGTTTAGACGTAAAGGTGGATAATCACACTTATTTATTCCATCACAGATTAAAATCTGCACAATTTTTACCGACTTCTTCATAATATGGTGTCTTTGATGATTGCGTGTCTAGTCTCCAACGGTATTATTGTATATACTAGCTTAGTACTAGTCCATAAGGTAGAATAGCTAATGTTTCATCTTTGGGTATTTATCGTTAAGAAAAACTGACGGTTGGCAACTCATGCCAGTAATTTGAGACAGTGGGCATCCATGTTGCTTACGGTACATAAAAATGCTATTTCGTCATGGCAATTCGGGTTTGTATTCCGAGGTTTTCTGTGTTTAAATGCGGAACAAAGCATATTCAGAAAGTTAGCAAACTTCGGCTCAGGTGGTGTGAACCCGTTTAAACACTGTCCTTAATTTTTATTACAACAAGCTTAATTATTGTTGGACCCGCATCAATATTCATTTTAACGACATGCATTTTTGACGTACCCTGGGTGACATGTTTTTTATATACGAGCTATGTTGGACCAGGAGGGAGAGATGCAAGAAGGCATCTGGAGGCATTCGTTTTCTTGACATGGTCCGAAAAGTTTTGCGACGGATTCCAACTAACCCATTTCACAAATGTTTTACTGCTGTTTGCTATGAGGGGTTAATATAGAATTGACATGTTCTGGTTGCTCCATTTAATAACGACTGTTATCATTACCCCTTACTTGTTTTCCTGCTGAAAATAGGAAATGTCAGAATCAGTATATGATTTTTTCGAAGAATAAACTTATAAAATTTACAGAAGTTAAAAGTCATAACACTAGCAAGCGATAGAGCAAAGTTTTAGGCCACAAAGATTGCGTCGATGGACCCTTCAAATGTTGCTAAAGTTGACTTTGGTTTTTAGGATACATTTCAAGAATTCAAACTTCAAAATCACCTTTAAAATTTGCAACATCCTGTGACATCCTGGTATGTTTTCAGCGCGATATCGCAAATTTCAAGTTTATTTTTAAGGTTTGTACCACAACAAGATTGTTCGAATTTCGACTTCATTGTTAGTCTTCAATAGAATTTTTTAACCTATAAGATTCTAGGCCTATGTGTGTGTTTAAGTTTAGATTTTCTTTGCTGTTAGATGGATACTTGACTTTGTTTCCCAGTGGAAAATTCGGCAGGACTATCGCTGTTTCGTAAAGAAGAGTAATGTGTCTGGGTTGATTCACATTTTTTAACGATATGACGGATCTTCTCTGACTCTACTAAACTTTACATTTCATGGGTGCGCAAGTACGTTCTAAAACACCCAGTTTGTTGTTCTTAATTTAAGAAAGGGCTCGCGACTATTTCTGGCATACTTTACGGTAATTGTAATTCCAGCCTTAATATCGCTTGATCCCCTTTACTTTCTGTTTTTCAACAAACCCGAAAAGCAAGTGCTTTTTACGACGATATCGGACAAATATTTATTTCAGCATGAAAAATATTTTTCTAAAGCCTTTTCACATGATTTTGAGAGAACATTAGCCGACGTTCTGTCGATCGTTATTGCTGGATACTTGGAAGGTATAAGTCAAGCGATGTGGGAGCTCAAGTTGTTCTGCGTTGTAGCCTGCAATGTTAAAGGGGAAACAGTTAAATTATTTCTTCTATACGCTGAATAGATTGGCTCGTGTGTGCTAAAACAAAATACGCTGGTTAGAATTAAAATACCTTTAACTGACTAATTACACCGTTGATATCGCTTGATCGTCTTGGCGTTCTGTTTGTAAACACACCCTAACGGAACGTGGTCTTTTTTATCACAATATGGGACTGATATTTACTAAGGCATGATTTTTACTTGAAGTCCACGAGATTTTCATAGTAAGTTATCCGACATAGTATCAACCGTGATTGCTGGAGTATTACGATCAACTTCTTCATCGTAAGGTGATGCCACTTCTAAGAAGATCATATTATCCCGCGTTGTCCAAAATCTCGATGAGGAATGAAGAAAACAATAAAAATTTAATTGTTTTCCACAATCAGTCCTGGCGTATATTCTCCGGATGGAATGTCGGAATCTATACGAAGGCATCAAAAGCAAAATGCGAATAAAGCATGAGTAGAGTTATTTCTCAAAGGCATCGAAAGATGTTTTTGCGTGTTGACCAGAAGCCATTGTCAAGCTAACAACATAGAACTCGTGAGATTTTTACGATTAGCAAAATTCGTGAACTATAACTCGCTTAGAAGAAAAATGCTCTAAAGCTGTCTAAAGTCGTCCGGTTTTGGTTGTTCTTTAACTACGTGATGTCAAAGGACGAACTGTGTTGAAAACCAAGGATGGCCTTTGAATCGGTGGTCTACCACCCTCTTGTTTGACTCCTGTCACCTTGACGTTTAACCCTGTGACCTCAAAACTAGCTTGATCTAGATATTGGAAAGATAAAGCTGCATACTAAAAATTAAAATTAAAATTTTTATATGCCTTGACCCAGAAACTATGTAGTTTCTGGATCAAGGCATTTAAAACTTAGAGCCCGAGCAGACACACACAGAAGCACACACTCACGCACGCTCACACTAACACTCACGCACACTCATAAGTACAGAGGCACACACAGAGGCTTACACACAGACATAGCTATAAACTGGCATACGCAGGCGGTAAAAATCGCTTCGTTCACCTCTGACCTCCGAATTTATTTTTGGTTAGTTGTTACTTCCAATGTAATAAATAGCCAATGATACGTGTTTCTTGTCAATTCGGTTTGCATAGAAAAAATACTGCTATAGTGAAGATCGTGTTTCATTATTTGTCAAAAACAAATTTTGGTGTCGATTTGCATTGATTATATACAGGGAATAACTTTTCTCTGAAATTGCTAGCTTGAATTGTTCAGTAAAAACATGCACTTTGAATGAAAAGAGTTGAATTTAAGACTTGTGGTTTGAATCAATATCTAATTCTAAGTGTATTTTCGCAAGAGACAGATATTTAGCTTCTCGAGTAAACGAACGGGGTTGATTGAATCTTTCGACTATTCGTACCGTTGTTAAGATTGCAGACTTGAGCTAATTTCACAGAGCCCGTTTCGCAGTTTAGGTGGTCCTAATTAGAACTTTACTTCTATTTCTGTGCCCTGACTACTCTGTTTCCGCCTGTGTGGATTTTCTGTGCCCTGACTACTCTGTTTCCGCCTGTGTGGATCAAATCGACCCCGAGGCATTTTAGGCACATCATATATAGTATGAAAAGAGCTACCAACTCTTTTATAACTCCTGGCTTCGGAGATCGAGAGATGTAGAGAACCGACTATAAGGACAGGGGTCGCACTTCTTTGATTAGTCACAGGGTATTCATGGTGTCGCCTGCATTAAAATGTGAACAACATTATATCGTCAGAAAATAGCACTTGAATATGTGTGTAAATAATAGAACGATTTCGATAAGTACACTGTGTTTTATAGAAGACAAAGAACGCATGTCACTTCCATCGGGATATGGTGTGCTCTCTTATGTTGCACGTTTATGTACGTAGATTTGGGACAGGTGCCCAAAAACTCGACGCCCTGCCTTTTATCAGGTGCCTTTTGTAAATTTGTGTATCGTGTTATTGAAAGTAACAGATGTATACGAAATAGGAAGAATTTTTGTCCATCTAGGATACAAATTGCTTATGAACTTGTACGAGGAGTAAGTTCTTTATGTCAATCTTTGTGTCTATTTCAGCTTGGTATTGTCAAGCGTTTACCATGAGTGAACAATAACACAAGCTCTAATTGAGACAGTGGAAGTCACTTAAAAGAATCTTACTATCTTAAAAAGGCTATATTTATTGTCAATGTGGTTTTCAGACGTGATAGAATTAATTGTTATAAAGGGTTCGTTGCCTCTCGTTGCCAAAGTTATCACCAACTATAAAGACTGATTGAGATTAGTTTTCCACGTGACGGAATTGACCCTTGACCGGCAAGTTGATTTCTATGGCTCATCATTTGTGATTTTATACAATCTTTGCCGGAGTTGAATGTTTGTAATTGCCAGAGTTGAATGTTTGTAATTGCCAGAGTTGAATGTTTGTAATTGCCAGAGTTGAATGTTTGTAATTTGCCAGAGTTGAATGTTTGTAATTTGCCAGAGTTGAATGTTTGTAATTGCCAGAGTTGAATGTTTGTAATTTGCCAGAGTTGAATGTTTGTAATTGCCAGAGTTGAATGTACCAAGTCATGCTGGATGTGCTCCCTGTCACGCTGGTACTGCAAGTGATGTACATGTTGATTTATACACTCGACGCATATGAACTCCTAATGTTGTCGGGGTCAATACACTATACGCTACGGACGAAAATAGTTGACAGCCCGGGTCGTGTGATTTTGGTGAAGTTAGTCGGTGAAAATCACGTAGGTTGCATTTCGTTACACCTAGGCAAAAGCCTTATAGTCTCGCTCGTCTTCCTAAGTTTAGTTATTTCTTTCACCAAAAAGGTAATTCATAACCAGACCAGTGTATATTTGATGCTTTTGTGTCGATTCGCTGCTTGGTTAACAGATGGCTGTAACAACTTGACTTCCACTCATGTCTTACATCCATCTGTTCACTCGCTCATTTAAAACTCTGCTCACCTTTCCTTTCCTTTATCTCTAAATGCATAAAATCATTCTTTTAAGCTACTCATTTCCTCCTCTGAACACACATCCCAGCTGTATCGCCTCACGGTATAGAGGACGATCCCACAAAACAGTCGCCAAGGAAACGACCATCGCATATATGTTACGTGCCTACCCTTCTACATTAGAGACGCAAGCGGTATACAGCAGATGTACACAGACTACCTTAAGATATCGTCATAAGCAAATTAAGGAAACGTGGATTGTGTTGGCATTTTTCAATGTTATACTTTTAAAATTGCGGAAAGATTAGAGCGTGTTGTCTGATTGTTTATTGCCATAAAGGAAATAAAGGAAACAAAGAGTGTGTTGGCATTTTTCAATGTCACACTCTTTAAATTGCGGAAAGGTGTTGATTGGGGAAGCGTGTTGAGTGTTCGTCAATTGCCATAAAGGAATTAAGAAAAAGGTGGGGTGTAGTGGCACTTTGCAATGATCTTTATTTCTAACGTTTGCGTTCCCTGTTCTCTGTGAAAAAATTTTGGAAATTGATTAAGTTTTATTTTTATCGTAATTTAGAGAAATTGCATCTTTTGGTGACTGTTTTAGCTATTTATATTGATTCGGGGGAAACAGAGAATGTTATTTTGCTTTCGTGAGAAAAAAAGATTTAAGTGCTATTTTCAGAATCTCAGCATGTACATATGATCAAGTAGTTTAATCTAGTGAACCACAAACCACACAACAAGAGGGCAATTGTTTCTAAGAAATGAGAAGGCTGCGAGACTTTGTTTTGAATTGTTAATCAAAGCACACCTCTAATGAACTCACGGTAAAGTGTTGCTCTTATGATACGAAACCTTGCTTTTGAAACTTCTGTTTTTATAAAGTAAACGAAGATTTACTAAATGCCTAGTTTCCTGAGCAACACAGATCTTAAAGTTACATTTTTGTTTTCATGTAACATCTCTAATACGAAGTAGGGGCGTGGCCCTGTAACTATATTGGGTCACACCCAAATCTGAAATTTGTCCCCCAACGAAAAACCCCACCAGCCGCCACTGCCATTGATCCTGATGGGTTCATCCAATGATGACATGACATACTCCCCTCCATTAATGCCAATTGGTTCTCCTCATGATGGGATGATGGGCTGCACTCGCAAAACAATCGAATTTCCACTCAACCAAAAGCATTGTGGCAAAATTGTAGCGCCACTAACAAGTTCACACTGAACCGATTTGGATAACTCCGTTTATTCCTTTTACAAAGGAATTAACCGTGAATGAAACATGACTTAAAACAACAGAAAGACTACATGTATATTTTGACTCCTGCTGAGTTCAATTGTTATAATCTGGCCTATTGGGAACAAGATAGGCCCCCAGGAGTTACGCTTTCCTTACACCCCCACCTCTGTTATAGTCTCAAAGGGGGTCGTGTTTATTATAGTTCCCATGCATGGCAGCACGAAATAACTGCAATGTTGTTAGTTTATGGTCTTTACCGCAATTTGAATAGAACATGTTAACGTGATGGCAAAGACAACTGCTATGTCACTATCGTTGTCGCAGCCTCTGGGTGTAATTATTAGTCACGCCAAACATGGTGTAATATCTCAATTCAAACAAGTGATTACTTCAGAATTAGCGTCCACTCCATTCTGCCTAAAGCAAGTCTTTGTGATGTAACGTATCTGACATTGATATTGAGACTAGTAATAACCTACTGTTTTTGGAACTTTCTAAGTTCATTATTGCTATAATCAAAAATGATCCAGAGCCAATTATGCACATGCGTAAACAGGCAGCTTATAGAATCTAGCGTTATATATTATAGCTAGAAACTGATCGTGTCGTAATGTTCACGAGCTGAGATACGTATGACCATTATAATTAAAATCTCTTTCATTAAGTATGCAACACTTTGCATTAAGCGTTAAATCTTCTCCAGAACTCTTCTCCAGTTAATCATTTAATTGGACGTCCTGGTTGTTTTATAAAGAAATGAATATACAAATATATATTTGTCAAGAGTGGCGCATTACCACAATAGCTGCACTCAGTGGGAGCCGACCGGGCTCGAACTGGTAACCCTCAGACTCAAAAGCCAACGCTCAAGCCTCCGTGCCATCACGGCACAAAAGGTTTGACGAAGGACTTCCAAGGTCCTTGGTATTACGAGACGAAACCCACCGGTGGGTAAGGGGAAATTCATTTATTTTTTCTGTATTTTGGCTTAAACCTTCATCAGTGTCAGATATATGTAGTATCTAGATATACGTAGCTCGGTCGGCTCCCACTTAGTGCAGCTATTGTGATAATGCTCCACTCTTGACAAATGTATGAAAAGCACTGTGTCTGTTTAGATTATATTTCGTTGATGAGAGACTTTATCAAGCTATAACATGAAAAGCATTATCAACTAATACAAGGGAAACATACAGACCATAACAGCACAAATAATATGCTGCCGTTAAAATTCAAATCACTGCCCAAGGCGCAAAAGTTGAGATCGTTTGGGAGATTAGAATTTCCATCTCAGACCACAAATGAGGACAAGGTATATAACGAGGTGCCTGGCTGCCTATACAACTTGATTCAAAGACTGGTTTACAAATGGCTAAGTCCTTTATCAACAAAGAACATTGCTAATAACAACAATTTCCAAAAATGAATGAGAGGTAAAGAAACAGATTGAAAAAAAATCAAAATCAATGACTGTACTCCCTTAAACCATAAAGTTCCTTCAGCTTTAAAAGAGCGTGCCTGTAGACGTATATTGCTACCAACTCACTGCGAGACCTTTATACCTCGCTTCACTTTTTTAGTCCCATCCTCTTTCCTTTCTCTCCGTTTAGCGTTCTTGAACGAGATTGAAACCCTTACACGTATAATCAAGTACTTGTTGTTGTAATATACCATTTTTGAAATTAGTAATCTATTGTCAACAATGATACAATATGGTTGAAGAGGGCTCGACATACCTGCATGGAGCATAACAGAATCACACTACAAGATCACAAATAAAGACAAGGTGTTGTCGGACGTATTCCGTACAACACCTGCATATTTCACGGAAAGGCGCCTATGTATTCAATTTGATCTGTCTTTGCGAGGATATCTGTTTTATTGAAGTCTGAGGAATCTTGTTTTTCATATAAAGATTATCATCCGATAGGTGGCTAACAATTACTGTAACTTAGGATCTATGTTGCTAATAATGTTATCGGATATACGGGATGAAATTGATAGCAAACATACACAACTAGATAAAAACTAAAATGTGATCAGGAAAAATAAGAGACAGAGAAGAAGAAAGGCCAAAAGGAGACAAAAGTTATGAAAAGGCAAAAAAGGCAGGGACAAGGAAAGAACTAAACGAGAGAGAGAGAGAGAGTACGAAAGTACGAAACAAGAAAAAGAACAAAAGTATTGTTCACAGTATGGTCTCTCAAAATATACTATAGAGTGGGCACCTTGACTAATCTTTCCATTAACTTGTGCGTGAGGTTGCATGCTTTCTTTAAAATATGTATGTCGTTGAATTACTAGTTATTTTTTCAAATAGCATTTTTACTTTTCATTTTAAGCAAGTTGTCAGTAAATTAGGCCTTAGACCACTTCTGATTGATCACCTGACATTTGGTAGTACGTTCGAAAAGGTGGAGTTACTTAAAGTTACCTGGTTCATACTGGTCGTAATTGGCGTAAGAAGTACGTCGGGTCAACTTGAACATGAAATAGCTTCATTAGTTCAGTGATATCGTCAATTTGAGGTTCCTTTAAGATAAGTTGTAAGGTGATTGCTATTGGTTTCATTGCCTCTAGGAACTCGATAGAATTGTCCCCCAAATTGTATAGTCTACATATCTAGAGATGTTTTTAATGTATTTCTTGGAAATAGAATATTCATTACTACTGCGGTATTTGTCTAATTATCGAACCTTCTTGGACCTCTTCTGATTCGATGCTTGTGCTGCAATCACTGCCAAAAGTCATGGTATACCGAACAATTTCAAAGCTCAAAGTTGCTCTTTAGCTTAAAGAATTACCTTTGTCTCTTTAAGTTGCCCCCTTCGCTCCCAATCATAATGCTGCTATGTCTAAAGCAATTGCAAAAGTTTTGAGAAATGTTGCCTTAAAACGGTTGCTATCTTTTATCACGCTCATGCACCAACATCGTTAAAGGGGCAGAAGGGATTAAGCATTGAAAGTATGGAAAAGTCGAAAGGTGTACCAAGACTTTCGGCCATGGTTGCCTGAAATCTTTTTTCTCAGCCTTCAGTGATAACTTCAAACTGGCCTTCTACTGTAGTGTTTTCGGGGGTGGTGAATTCAATGGTGACTTTGTAAATTTATGATGTTTATGCATGTGTGAGCTCACAATTAAAAAACTTACAATTTCAAACCATTGTTACATTCACAACTGAAGATCGTCAAGTACACATGGGTTGAATTCCATCAATTACTCTTTGCATGCAATTGAGGGACCACAAACGCAGTATAATGTATCTATCGACAAATTTGTGCTCAAAATTAAGAGACTGGCTGTTTCATGAGTTGCTTTCTGTACATGTCCAAAATAGCTATTAGTAATGATACTGTAAAACGTTCCTCAGCACTGCCAAAGAGAGCTGTCAGAAAAGTCTATATTCCGACGCATACCAGTGCAGATATGAAGGCTGATGATGATTTACAAATTTTGAATTGCAGTTCCTCGGGTTTTTAAATTACTAACTACAGGAAAAGTGGTTTAGTCGGTTTGCTGTACAGAAAGCCATACGAATGATGACTATCATTTTTCATACGTTTGTTCTCTTCGATGAAGGTAGTCCAAGATAAAGAAGCATTTAGAACATTATAATAGTATATTGGAATTTTGTGCACATATTTGATATCATTCTGATTTCAATTTTGCGGTTAAAGGGGATGTTAACTTTATCACAAGTCATAATTATCCGAAAGCCATTATCATTCTGAGAACACAGTCTACTTTAAAAGCTAGGATACGCCGAAGTGTTAAAAAGGAGGTATCCAATCATGCTTGTATCTCTTGGTATTGGCGCAGGAGGACATGAAAATGGATAGAAACAGTAGGATATATGAATTTGGGCTGAACAGTGGCAACAAGGATGTGCAGGATGTGATAAATTCTGTATGGGGCATAGAGACAGCCAAGGAAACAATTTTCAGGTCTAGTTTGTCAAGGCTTGAAATTGTGAAGCAACAACTCGATAAAAGTCGTATTTGTAAAGAAAAATGAATCGTGTGTCCTCAAGAAATACTGAGTAACAATTTCATGGAGAAGGCCGTATTTGTGATGCCCCTCTCAAACTACCAGTGCATAAACTGAAAAGATGAGTGTTAAGATGACGTACGTTTACCTTCCATGATCAAATTACTGCCAACATCAAACAACTATGCCTGCACATGGCCATTGCTTTCACAGACTGTTACTTTAATAAGGAAAAGAATCCTAACTACATATATAATGCCACTAACCATTGCAAGAAGGACAAGGGATACCAAAAAGGATAATTTCCACGCACAGTTTACACTTTTTAATATACCTAGAAGTTCAGTCAAGCTTCCTTTGGGCCATCAGTTTCAACAAGGTGATGTACTGGTCAGTTTTGTATCATATTAATGCCAAAAACTAAAAAATTTGTAGAAAATCTGCAAATATTTTGTTATTTTATGGTCTCGTATAGTAACAATAAAGAGTTATTTTGATGATCTCATAATTGTATATAATAAAGTGTCAACTGTGAAGCTTTTCTAAATTTCTTCCAACTGCAAACCCAAAAGGAGAAGATGATAAGCACAGACAACATACCTGGACAATGTACACATAATGGAGCATTTTCCTAATTAAAAATTGTGTCTGCATTGTCCTCAAAGTTATTACAAATAACGTAAACTGTTGTCTTTACATCCCCCCTTTCTTTTATTATTCCTGTTGTCATTACTTTTAGTTGTTATTGAGAGTATCTGCATATCCTGTTGTCTTGGTATCTATCACAATTGTTTAAAGTCATTGCAAAGTACCTGTTTAAGGATAATCCTTGCAAACAGTAACACAAAAGGTTTGAACTCAGTAAAATGAGTGTTAAAAGAGGTCACAACTCATGACATATTTAACTGAAATCAGCACTAAGTCATGTCAATCACATAATAGTGACTCATAACTGAACACGTTAAGTGCTTAAGTATCACCATTAGCCATGTTTAGCATTTTGATCTACAGTTAGACAGTACGGATTAATGGAGTAGCCACATTCTACAAGGGAAGGAGGCTATGCCTTAAAGACTATTCTATTACTAAAATTTTGTTAAAATAACTTTATTACCCCATACAGTTTTTCATTACGTCTCGTCACTGCTTTCTACTATGAATACTGACCATGTCTACATGTTTGCTGCGTTTACAGGGCATCCGATTTATACCTGTAGTGACATGTCATTAACTTTACATACCTTCCTCCGTTATGACGTCATATGTTGAAAGTTTTGAAAAAGCAATATCACCAATATATTAAGCAGCCCAAAAAGCTCCCTAAAAGAAACCACTCAAATGTCTGTAAGTACTGTGCTTCGAAAACAATTTAAGACAATTACTGTATGCGTTTAGTTTGATCTGTCCCAAAATTTGTACAAAAAGAAATCAATTCTCACGAGATCATCAATAGACATAATATATTGTGAGAACTTTAGTAAGGCAATGTCTGTGATGTCACAAAGACTGTTTTACTGTGCGCCTGTTTTGATGCTTATTGACTAGTTTAAGTTTTATTGAGAAAGTGACAAAGTCATGCTGTCACCATGTCGGGATGGCCCATTTACACAATGTTATAATCATAAGGGCATAAACTTGCACCGGTATAGCTATCGACATCGTTTTCAACAGGATTCATCCCTTCTCGTGCCAGCATGATACTGACATCATATAAACAAAATATATCATGGCGATGTCATTTAATGTTACCGATAACGTGTAAACGTGGTCTTGAATTGCTAAGTTCAACAGTTGGAACAGTACTAATGTGTTGATACATACAAAGACTGGAACGGAAATGTCATCAGAGTAGCCGCAAGTCCTTATTCTCCGACAGAGTTTCGTGGGGTTATTTTAATAGTCCAGCTCTTACAGCAGAATGAAGTTTTCGCGATCGTGTACTAAAATCGGTCAATTTTTCGACACACTCACTTGGGAACGGGACTGTTGCTCAGGACTAATTGATGCCAATCAGCATTAGAAGTCTACTATGTAGAATCATTCGATTGTTTAATGCCGGTGTTTTGAAGCGTTAAATAATTTCTTGATTGCCGTGCTTTATGGAGCTCTAGTTGGTAAGCAACATGTAAGTACTTTAAAGTTGCAATGGGATGACAGCATCTGGCCAATAATTCTCCAGAAGCGACTTCGACGACAAGTGTGAAAAAAACGAATGCAGAAAAGAAGCAGGATAGTGGCCGACCTGCTGATTCTTAAGTAAATTACGACAAGCTTGAACCAGGCTCTAAGTTGTTCAGCTTTGAACTAGTTCAGTTGTCAGATATAGAGGTCAAGGTCGACGTGCTCCATTCGATATCCTATAGCTGAGTTTAATTGTTTGATTGGCAGTTGTTGCTGTGGCAGTACTGAATAATGTACTAAGCTTGTCTTATGTTTATGATTGACTGGATCCATGTTTCTTACAGAATGGTCGACAGTTCTCGGTACCTTCCTTTTAAGCGATTCATCCTCTGAAGAGTGTAATACGGAAAATACATTTAAGTTTGTCTTTAGCGCAATGCTGCAAATTTTGAAGGCGATATTTAAGATTTGTACCACAAAAAGGTTAACATATGAGAGTACTACCTTTCTTCACTTCATATTCTTCTTATTGCAGCTTTAAAGTAATTACCACTTGCGGTTATTCATTTGCTACTTTATGTGTTGCACTTGATTTCATATTCCTGTGGAAATAATGACCACTTGCCGTCATCCTATTGCAACTTTAAAGTAACTGCTACGTGCGCTTATTCATTTGCTACTTTATGTGTTGCACTTGATCTCATATTCCTGTGGAAATAATGACAACTTGCCGTCATCCTATTGCAACTTTAAAGTAACTGCTACGTGCGCTTATTCATTTGC
>JANTCA010036907.1:0-20376 GCA_024741275.1 Chironex yamaguchii
CTTTGAATCCTTTTGCCTGTATCTACTCTCTCTCTCTCTCTCTCTCTCTCACACACACACACACACACACACACACACACATGCACGTACACGCACGTACGCACACACACATTCACACATGCACACACATTCACACATGCACACACATTCACACATGCACACACATGCACACATGCACACACATTCACACATGCACACACATTCACACATGCACACACATTCACACATGCACACACATGCACACACATGCACACATGCACACACATTCACACATGCACACACATTCACACATGCACACACATCCACATACGCACAAATTGTAATCGTCTCAATACAGGATACAGTCAAAATGCACACTAACATTGGTTTGTTTGTATTACACAATCCTTAAAGAATGTCATTGGGAGACATGAATGTATTTTTTGCCAAAATTGTTATGAAAAATAAACTGTTTGTAGAAGGTTGGGGGGAGTATCTTGCTGAATGTAAGGATGTTATATTGCCCATAACACTTTGCTTGCTGTAATTGTTGTTGTATTCAACTTTGTATTGATAATGTTGATAAATACCATATGCGAGTCTTTATAGGCTTCAAAATGAGACTCTCACTGAACATGTCTTCGGTGATCTCAGGCATGTACAAGTGGTGGTTAATAGCAAAACCGTTAAATTTACGAGTTAATACTGGAGCAGCAACTTTATAATTGTACAGCAAACACTCCGATGATTCCAATGCTTTTACAGTGACTGAGAAGGACATGCTTAAAAACTTTGTACTCGCATTCTAACTTCCCGTTGTCAATATTGCATTTAGGAAATTCTAGCTTTCACCCGGGAGATGCTAAGCAGTATTCGAACTATTGCAATAACTCTGCTTTGTCACAAATCTGTGGATGGTTTACTGATAATGCACTCATCGAGGACCATATTTTTGTGTCTGCTTCTGCAAATCTGAGAGACATTTCTTCTGCAAAAACTGTGGTCAACTACAATACGCTTTAAATTGCGTCTGTGATCATGTTGAGTGTCTCAGGAAGGTATTGCTTCATTCACCACATATTCGCCTAATCGAGATGCCATACTTGTGCTCCTCTGTGGCCTTTTCTAGTCTGTAAATCTATGCTCTCTACACACTATCCCTCTTGACACCAGAACTAGACCCATCACACTTGATAGGGAAATGGAACATTTTGCCGATACTCAAGTTTCGATATTGCAGCCAAATATAGGGTTTCTTGCAATCCTTGCCAAATCATTAAGGATTGCCAAATCATTAATTTTGATAGAAAAAGGTATCCTGGTTGATATCAACCTTATTACGCTAAATTTCGAAAATATCGTTTGAAGTGACGGTAGCCAAAGGTGCAAACTGTAGTCAAACTTTGCGCTTGGGGGCACTACACCCCCACCCCCGTGCCCTCCTGCAGCGACGTGGGTGCTTCCGTACTATAAGTTATGATATAAATAGTTAGGAAAAAACTAACGTCAAATGTAAAGCAATCATGTAAACTGGTTAAAAAGGATTCAAATGTTAATAGTTAATATTTTCATAGATATAATAATAATAGTAATAATGATAACGACTATTCAATAATAGATAGTACTAACCTTGCGTGCTTTCGTTAACTGGAATATAGATGGTGGATAATCAATGGTGAAGTGACCCGAAAGACAATTAAGAAAATAAGAAACAGGTATTAATCTAACTAACCTTAAATGAGGTTTAAATTGGCGTTTAATTGACATTTTCTAGCATACTAATCTAACCGTGGTAATGTAGTCATTAATGGATAGCACTCATTAAGTTATTAGTACACGAGGTCTATCGTCGGTTGATGTCTGTATCGATTATATGAGAAACAGATCAACAGGAGGTTCTCTTTGCTAGTGATAATTTCAATTGCTATCTTTATTCAGAAATTCAGTCTCGACATTTTTATCCTTTACCTGGCGCCGACGGATGATATCAGAAATACTCTCTTTTATTACAATAACCAATAATTTTGATTGAGGCTGGCAGTTCTTAATTTTTCTTTGATTTTCAGGCTAAAATTTTCTTACGTTATTCGTAATTCTATAATCCTTTGGAAGCATGCCTTTTGTTGTCGTTTGTGTGCTTTATCAACAATGCGCAATACCAACAATAAAAAAGGCTAAAAAACATGAAATACATACATGATAAGTCAACTTGGGAAACAAAAACTTATCACATAGATGGTTATTAATTAGGAGAAGAGTGGTTCGCCATAAAATAATGTATATGAATTTTTGTGAAAATTAGATAAACACAATATCTCGTCGCTCAAACGCCTCGATATGCCTCATTTGGCTTGTTTTATTTGGTTTCTCAGCCTGATGGTTTTCCTTAAAATGATTTTCTTGATCTCTAAAAGGGTAGTTTCAGCTTGGTTTAGCCTGGTTAGGTGCAAAGAGGAAATAGAGAGGGAGAGGAGGGTTTTTATTGACAGGTTTTAATGCAGGGTTAATCCTTTAAAAGTAGACACAAACGATATTCATATAATCCAACCGGCGTATGAGATTAATGTACGACTTTATGACCCTCTGACATGATGCGTCAGGGCAAATAAAAATAAAAATAAACAATTTTAAAAGCTAACTGGTGCGTAGTTGCTTTGCAAAGTTAAAGGTGAACCGTTGATTTTAGCAATACTATATGCCTTGAAAATGTTTGACTTTATGGACTCAATGGAAGCCATATAGACAGGAGCTTTATCATGACATGAGTGGTATGCTTTTTATGAGCTAAGTGAGACACTTCTCCCATCATCAGGCTACTATATGCCTTATTAATAGTGCATTTGTATTATGTTGTGTTCATTGTGTAGACAGCATTGGGTGGCATCCATGTTGGGACTTACGTACTTTCTTTATAACGTATGAGAAGTTTGTGGTGTTTTATTATGTATGACATTCTAATTTCTTACTAGGCTAGTGCATGAAGTTAAGAATTCGCTAGGTCCCCTGCGAGACCATTGGATCCAAATGGCTTACAGTATATGTCTCAGGAGTATATCTGACGGCCCCAATGTAACAACTGGATGTTGGAATGGCCACGATACTTCAGGGTATGGTATTCGACTCGTTTGTATGTGAGAAGTGATGTGCAATACATTGTGGATATTGTGTAAACTAAGCATGCCTATTTTCTTCTTTATCGAAACACCAAAAAAGTGTACGGTAATTCTGATATTAGTTGCTAGCAGTAAAAGACACTGGCGAGTGTGGCACCTTCGAAGCTTTTCGACAGTCGCAACTTTTGCCTCGCATTAAGTAAGAGTCGTCGTCGTACCCCCGCCCCGTCAGTTTCCCGTACTCAAGTTGTTAGATTGATCACATTACATGACTATCGATTATGGCTAGAGCATTACTGATCCGCTTTGTATCTAATTTACGTGCAGAAATAGAAACTCGAAAACATTAATCCCGTACACGGCCGCATCTGATGACAATATGCAAACGTTGTCCTTTATTGCAAACTACAGTCCCTCCGCTTCTGGCCTTCAGATTTCTCCATGCGACCGAACTTAATCATCAAGTCGATTTTACAATGTACGTAGACAGGAAAATACGTTTGTTTTACCTCACAATGGCTTCAATTTTGAAAGATCAAAATATGTGTCTGTTTTGAGCTGAACGGGTAGGATTTGACGAGATGCAAGTATCATATTTCGCAGCAAAACGGACTTTGTTGTAGCCGCCATTTCCTCCATTCTGTCTGTTGGAAACTTTCTAAGGCTTGTTTTTCACGTTGGCCCGCTGTCCTTCCGCGGACATCGCTCTGTCAGCGTAAGACAGTTGTGTATTGCAGTTGCTTTTAATTTCGTGATAACAAAAGTAAGAATCCATTACCTGTCATGTTTTGAACAAGATCTTATCTGTCATTTGCGGTTTCATGGGACGGGTCTGGTGAACATGCTTTCCCAGTTTTATTGATTTAGACTTTCAACAGGAATCTTTGAAGAGATTCTGGTGGATTTTGTAAGCCAGGCCGTAATCCTCATCTTTCTATCCTAACTTACATGCCGCCATACTAATAGTTGTGCGTAATCATAGCTAATCTGTTTTCGCAGAATGTAATTGTCAATTTGTTTTGGCGAAAAGACTCTTGAGCGACTACGTTTGTCAGCTTCCCTTCTATGTTCATGCTATCCTGTTATAAGTGACGTTTAAGATTTCAGTTTAAACGCAAACTCGTTGTTGTTTCTCAACGGCCCGTTTTGACCTCTTTGTTAATTATGATGCATGTTGCTTGAAATGGTGTCACGAGCTGAAATCGTGCAACGCGGCCCATAAAGTATTGTACTTAAAGTGTTAGGTTATATCTTTTGTGATTCGTGATAAGAAGTGCTTTCTCCGTTTAGGTGTAAAATGGCCTTTTGTTTTTGCCCTATAGTTTATTTTAACAACTAATAAGTAAAAGACCTTAATCGCTCAACAAGTCAAAATAAGAGTTTCTTTCAAAAAGCGAACTTGTATAATTTAATTGTCCGTCTGTCAGTCAGTCAGTACCGGTCATTTTAGCGTTTTCTTGCTTTTCATTATGAGTATTTTCGAAGTCGTTGGGTTTTTGGTGTTATTGTTATGGTTGTCGTCCCGTTGTTGTACTGACATCTTGACATAGTTGTTTTGTTGAGGTTTCTGCGGCTGTCATGTCTACTGTTTTGTCATTTATTTGATTCCTTGAGGTTGATTATTGACTTTTTCGTAATTTTAGGTATAAACTTCCCGTCGCACAAGATGGAATTCCTGGTATGTTTCGAAATCCTGAAGTGCCATTAAATATGTCCGTACCAGAAATGACAGTGCAAACGCAAGTAATCAGACTTAAGGAGACAACACAGCGCATTCTTAATGCTGTTCACGGAGCAGATTCAAATACTATTGATACTGAGGAGGGCAGTGGTGATAGTGGAGATGGCAGTGGTGAGGGTAGTGGTGGTAGCGCACAGCCACCTACTGACCAACCGAATACTATTCCCTCGTCAATACTTCCTACTACTGAAGGCAATACTGTAGAGGAGATCAACCCTAGGGACCCTAATGGACAAAACAACGTAGAAAGGGATCCGTTTAATATTTATCAGCAACAGCAAGCTAGTAGGAAAACTGGTGACAATGCAGGAAGCAGAATAGACCTCTCGATGTGGCTTTGTGGGGTTGTTCTGCTTGTTATGTTGTATCGCTGAGCAGTTTGATTATTTGCGATGTAGTAAGAGTCAAAGAAAGTCGGGTGTCGTGATGATCATCGCGATGGATATATTTCCCCATTTGTAGTCAAACGCTGTAGCTATCGGGTAGACAAAGCATTCAAGCTTGCCGATTAGTTTATTGTACTTTGTCTGCTGCCTACGGTTAGGGGAAATGGTCAGTATTTCAAACGTTGGTCAAGTGCGATTCGTTGTTTTCGATAAAATCGGGAGAAGGAAAAGTAGATTAACTTTCGAGACCCTGCATTCTCTGGACTGTATATCACGCGCAACATTTGCAGGGCTCGACAGAGATGTATATACGGTTTTAGCTTCTGTCATTTTATATTTTATAAGTCTTAAAAAAGGTAACTGAAATTTACTGAGGATAATGTTTTTCTTAAAGACAGTGGAATAGGAGGAATAACTGTTTTGAAAACACGAGGACGAGATCGAAGATCTGAAAAGAAGAATGATTGTTTATTAAAATATAGCTGGATTGTTATCGAATCGTCGTCAGGCCCTTTAGCTGGGCACCGAGACAATGTTGGCAGCAAATTGTATTGTAGGGGCTGCTGTAGCGAGTTTGCTTTATACATCATATATGTGGCACTTCTTTTTCAGAATCATTCAGTTTATCACTCTGTATAAGGGCTTTATGAAACTTCACTTTCAGGGTTCTATTATTCTGGCTGAACCCTGTTATAAGGCCAGTCACTTGTTCCAGTGTTGTTGCTGCTGTATTATACGCGATAAGCTCCAGCTTTTATTAGTTATATTGTTTTGTTGGCAAGTGATTTAAATTTCGGTTGTTTTTACGGAAACGCATAAATCTTGTACCATCATGGTACTAGTAAATTAAGATTTATATGAAAGGTTTGTATGTGGGACCCTCGTGCATCCATTGGTTCGGCTGTAAGAAAGTGACCTTACAAAAATTGAACAACTTTCAGTATCATAGCAGTCTTTGTGGAATTAAGGTGATGAAATTTTGTTAATTTATGCAGTGCTACTGAACATTACCTCGGGCAGTCAATCGCCGAAAGGCGTTCTTCGTGTCCGGCGTACGTTTTGGTCACAAGTCTTGCCTTTGTAAACGGTTAAATCAAAATCCAATTAATTATTTAAGTTGTTTGAATATGTGGTTATGATCCCTCAATTCCGAATGGGGAAGGATTTTTAGTGGCGTATTATGGATTTTAGGGATAGACGACGATTCAAGATTCCAAAATTTTGTTTTGATGTTATTTCGGGTTTGCTATGGTTCGGGTTCTCGTGTGATGGGTGGAGTGAATTGCAGTGCACAGAATGATGCATCCCACGGTTAGGGAGCACTTTGAGGTATATTTGGTATTAATTTGTAGGTAAAAAGAAACAACTGATATTTGACCACAAGTGACCTTTTTCCGCATTCATTTTTCTGTGCAATATTGTCGGAATCGAAAGCTGATTGCTGGAATAGCTTGTATTTATCAGACAGACATCGAGTTATATTGTGCAAAATGCGTTGTACCGAAAGCAGCTTTAATAAACTCCGTGGAAATGTTTCATCTTGTCATCGGTCTACCGAAGTAAACGAAGCGATGAACCTGTACTACTCTTTTGGTATTGTCAGTCACTCAGTCGCATGCGCTTATCGTCCGATACGGCGCATAGTTTGGCCCCAACTAGTCCGCGGTATTAGATGCGAGGTTTAACTCTGAAAGGAACATTTCATTCTGTATCATGGTAATTTTATTTATAATAGAACTTTGATTTTGTACATAGACGAATGTTGTGTTCACATGTGTCCATCAACTTTCTTGCAGCTGCTTGGTAAAAATATGCGTTTGAGCAATAACATAATTGTTAAGTTACCACCCATTTGAAAATGGTAATTGTCCATCCGCGAATCTTAGATCAACAAGGCCTTAGGCGTGCGATAGGAGGCCTCGTAGGTCGAAAGTTTAAGGATCGAACTTTGTCTTCTTTAAAAGGGCTGTAAAGGTATACTTTCTATATATTGTTGGTCATATATTAGCCCCAAGGCACTACATGTTGCATGCCAAGCTTTGAACGGTTAGTAAATACGTTGTAACAACGTTCTTCGTTCGGCTAAAACTGAGCGAAGATTCGTAGTTTACGCAAACATGAAAAAGCGGCTGAGTCAGTATAGGAAGGCAGTTGCCACGTCATCTTGCTGATATGCAGGCGTCAACCGGCTCAATGCACCATGCCTATTGACAATAGGTGCTTCAGCGGAGGGGATGATATGTAACTTGACCCTCGGTACGTACAAGATGTAACAGTTGTTAAAAATCCAAAATTCGAAGTCTGAACTCTAGAATAAAGGCGCTTAGCTGTTGCATAGCATTTACCTATTCTTTTGAGGTAGTTCAGTTATCGAGGGATGTTGGTGATGATCTTATAAAGAAATCCTGAAATAGAAACAACAGAACATTTTTTGCTTGTATTCTGTTCAAAGGAAGGTGAGACTCAGTGCGAAATCTGAAGTGATTTTCTTATCGTGGGCTTTGATCGTGTTCAGCGCCAAAATAGAGCTGTTTGGAGCAATGGTTTCCGCTTTTAATCTTATTGGTCACTCATGCTAAACGACGCGAAGAGCTGAGACAAAACAGCCATCTGGTTACACTAAAAATAAGGACCTTAAGCAGCTGGTTAGCCACGAGGAGATAATAGGTGGTTTTAAAGCACAGATTCTACAACATCAGGACAGCTATAAAAATCGACTGGAAACTATGGATCTGTTAAGATGGTGCACTTTTATTGTGAAGCATATTTCACCTGTAGTATACACGGTATCACTATCTACCAGCCGAAGTGGAACCTATCCTCTCTCCTCTTGATTGGTTTTCCCTTAGACATTTGAGTGGCACAACCCAAAGACCGGAATAGCTGCTTTTATCCACTACGTAACTGACCCTACACACCAAATGTAATACTGTACTCTTTGTTGCATGGTACGTACTTACGATATGTCGAGAGACAAAAATCAATATACTGTCGAATTTTCGTGTCTGATTTATACCTTAATCCTAAGTTCAGACTAAAGTATGCCTAAAATCGCTACTGGTGTTTCAGATCCCGTACGAACCGATTGCTATGCTGTAAGCTTAGATTCGATTTTGGAATGCAGTCGACTTATTGAGTGAGGGCCGTCAAGTACACGAGTTTGCGAGCATAGATCAGTATTAGTAGGTACTCTAGCAGTGATCTCGAAAGACCGTTTCGCACATACAGTGCTTTTAAGACCACGAATCCGATCCAATATGAAAAGGTCCAGTGTCATTGCTTTCAGTCTAACATTAACTTTTTTCTTCCCGTCGGATCCAAATAGAATTTTTTTCTGACTTGGTTCATATTTTTTGAGAATGGTGTCAAAGTGTCTACAAACGTAAAACTCAGGGCTAAGGATTCCCGAATTTTTAACATCGCTCAGCCCTGGGTGGTACTAATGCATATTATGTAGATCATTAGTGGGAAAGTGGGACAGCCAGCAGTTAGTAGTTTGGGAAGGCTCGGAGAAGGATACGTGGCGACAGCATCAAGCTATTCTCCATGGAAACGGCTGGCGAATAAACTTTGCGAATGAGACGGTTTAGGATCTGATAAAGCCGACAGGTATATTGATATGATGAATCCTAATCTTGAAGAATGGTAACTTGTGTATGGAACAAAAGCAGAACCTACTTTATCATACTGTTCTCTTTTCAAGGTCAGTGCAGTTTAATTACCAAAATAATTTCTCCCGAACGATGTCAATCTCTGTCAGATTAGGCGCCCGCCCGCCGCCGAAGGCTGGGGAGGGTTAGATGCCTAAAAATATTTTTAGCCACCTTCCACCCCTATTGAAAATCGGCCTTGGAGAAGGATGGCGAGGAAAACTCCCCAATCCTCCCCGTGTTGCCGCTTCTGGCTTCTGTGAGGAACCGAAGTAAAACATAGGATAGGGCTCTGTGCGTGGTTTGCATGAATATGAGTTACACAGTGCAAGGTGGTAACAACACTGATTTGCAAAATTTGTGACGTGACCGTAGCGTAAGGGATATAGTTATGTCTTCGGATGTATTTTTTAGTGATTATAGAGGTAAATTGTTTTGTTAAACTATTGTTGGGAACGAAATTTATGGGATCGTGGGTAACTAGCAGTGAAATAATCACTTTTGTAGTCTCTGTTTGTGCTGTGTCAAGTGAGCAGTTGATGGATTCTTTAGTTTCCGTGCATTTACAGTTTGGCATTTTATACGGGATGAAGAATGTACAGCAAGGTTAGACAGCATCAATGATCCCATCAGTAACTACAAGATCATTAAGACAGTGGAGCGTGTGAACCAACTATTAACAACAAGCAGTAAAACGAATAAAGAAAAACGAGTAATTTAACAATGTTTATCGTCGATTTTTTGTTCAAAGGGAAGGACTTCGATTGCATTGAAGGTGAATGTGTTTTTGTTAAACGGCACAGGTATAATTTCTCTGCAAAACGTCAATCACCAATATACATAACTGTCCCTCCACGGAGGTCCTTTTTCTTATGATGATAACTCTGCACAGTAGAGCCATTTAGTTCCAGAAAGATGCCAAAAGAATTATGGCCGGTAACGAAATCCAACAATGGAACAGATAACAAAATAAAACAAAGAAGTTTGTTGACATTCATATTAAGTGGATAAGCCTTTGTCGTTATATGGGGCTGTCTGACGCTCCAAATTGTTGTTTTCTAAGAATAAAAAATGTAGAACACGATGTGGTTGAAAGAGATGTAGGCATTAGCGGATTTTAAAGGTAGGCCAGGAGGGCCACGGCCCTGGGCTTTTGGTCGCCGAAAGGGGCTCTGTACCTAAGAAATTAAAAAGATAACTTTTACTTTGAACAGGACAAACTAAGAAAAAATAAGCACGTTCAAAATGGAGTTTACTATCTGATAAAAGCAACACAATTCAAATCAGTGCAAATAGCAAGCATTTTCCCGCAGTGTCTAATGATGGTTAGGGTTACAGTATACAGGCGATCACTTCTGACATTGGCTACGGTTGGATTTGCCGTTACATTTGTCATGTTCAAGGGACAGATAATAAGGTTGCCGATACTATATCACGTACTAAATGCAATGCGTTCACAGTATTACCCACCTCTGTTATCTATTTTCAGCAGATTTTCAACACTCACCAAACCTATGATCCTACCCTCAGTTACGTCCAGTATGCCTAGCCTCAAACCGACGGATGTTCCTCCCTTTACCAAGGCAATTTAGTCTATTAAGTATAGGTAAATTCTAAACTCACAAATCCTTCAGTGAAGACACGCGACAAAGGAAAAAGACATGACTTTTAGAAACGTAACTGTCTTTAATGGGCAATTGGCAAACAGATAGTCACCAATGTGCTATAAATGGTAACATCTTATAAGCATAAATTTTATCCATTTACAGTTTGCCCGGAAACAACTTGAAGCATGAGTATGGTAAGATAAACACTTTTACATATGGGTCCTGCCTAGTCCTTACCGTGGTGCCGCCTCTGAATATGAAATATGTCACCATTTGAGTAACATCATAATTGTGGATCGAACAGAGCTTGTACCTAAGTTCAGAGGTCGTATGAAAAATTTATAAGTATTGGCTCTTAGTAACTTAGGCGTCTTGGAACATGCCTGCAGAGCCCTCTATTTATTTGTCCCTTGGGTGAGAAGATGGACTAATTTAAGGATGTGGTAGGATATCACTACCCTAAGGCAATGATCTTGATAAATGAGGTGAAAGAGTAATAATAAGTTCCTCAACACTGGATTAGATTAGTATCTTTAAACGTAAAACTGACACAAAACGTGGTCTGCAACACCATGAAATGGCGTACAGATACTCTAGGTTTAATCAATATTCCTCAAGATATCAAAATAGAACGTATTGGAGACACCATTTCATTGATGAGGCTGTTGTGTTTCTAAGTTTTACCACTAATAACCCAAGATGGCCGATAACATTAATAAGGTAGTCGAACGTACAAATTGGTCGTTAACTCGCAAGAACTAGACATTTTGGCTTAATCACCAGAACTTTAATCTATCCTTTTTGAACTCGGGTGTGTCGAAAGCTTGACAATGGAATCAAAAGTTGTATTCTAAAACAGAATAACAAACAGGATGGAGGTGGTAGATATCTTTCACAAAGTTAATGGTGTGCCTACTTTAAAGGGATAAACTTTCACTTTATGAAATTAGATGTGATTTTTATAAATTTCGACCCTTTTAGCAAAACCATTTGCCCCGACGTATCGTAACCCAAATATCACGAAGGTTTCTTTCTCGGAATATGAGTGAATTTTTTATCACGAAAGCTAATTACTCTCCAAAAATTTCATATTTCTTACATCACAGTTACAAAGCGTCTAATTCTTTCCATAGGTAGCGCCTAGCTGGCTTAAAACCGCTTGTATTCAAAGGAGGGTATTGCGTGTAAATGTTTTTGTATGATGCTTTTCCCATTGCAAAAAGTTTACGCTCGCGAAAACACATAAAATTACACATAATTATTAATCCAGGAAAGTTTTCCAGCGAAATTTGTAGCAAAATGAATATTCATAATAGCCCATGCCCTAAATTTCGCGATTTTTTTCCTTCGTGAAATTTTCTGCCGACAAATTTTCCGCCGACAAATTTTCCGCCTTCAAATTTTCCGAACTCAACTAGCGGGGCTAACATGTGAAGTACTCAAGTTAGGCAGTTCTAAGACACTCCAAAAGTTTTTCCTTCCCACCATTATGTACCCCAGTCATCCAATATGTTCTCTAATAACATCGCCAGTGGAATTTACTGCATGAAAATGTTGGTCTTGTAACACTTGAGGCATTTTCTCGAGAACTATTTCCTAAGGTAAATAGACAAAGTCTGAAGTTTAAGCTCGCTATTCTTAATACGTTTACATTCTACTCTCTCACAACTTTCCACGCTATTCGCTAGCCCAGTGTCTCACTAACTACACTAAACTTCTTCCATTGTCTTTACCTTAGAAATATTACTGCCAACATTAAAACATGGAAAATATTTTCTTCTAAGCAAGTAAAACGAAAACCTGTGTTATCCGGATAAGATAAGTCGGTCTGCATTGAGAGATTTATAAGTGGGCCGGGTCTTGTACAGTAGTTTTGCGGTACTTAATCTCGAAACCTCTCACATCCTATGTTCTGTTACTGACCAAGGATACTTGTCTTCCTTCCTCTTTTGTGTTTCAGTGGCTACGGAAATCGAGTAGGAACAAAGTGTTATAGAAAAATATTTTACTGCCTTATACTTAACAATTTGATCGTAAGCAATACGCTTTTGTTCACGAGCTTCAGTCGTAGTCGAAAATGTTACTTGTCCTTGAGATAGAGATACGAAATCTTTACTTTAGTGCAATAACTATCTTGTTTTGACAAGTCGAGTCAAGGTTATTTGTGTCTACGGTTAAGCGATTTAGCATTCTAATGCAATTCGTCTGTTCTTTTAGTCGATAAGTGCACCATGCAATTCACTTTGACTTTTAAGATTTCCTGCTTGCCTAGACCTTTCCTTTGACAACGGAAGAAGCATGCTCATTTGCGGCCACGGCAAAAGAATTGCGAATTTTATATATGTTTTACGATCCTTCAAGACAACCACTAGAATAAAGTAAAACTAATCAACAACTTCGCGTTGTCAACGCAGGATATTTGTGCTTTGCACCATTTTCCCTCTCTTTCTTTTCTGACGTCAAAAGGGACATGATATAATAAAAATACAAGGATACCAAATACTTTGATGCTGCATACCTTGTGGTTTTCATTCATTTTTGTTGTTTTTCTTGCCTTTGAAGCTCTTCTTATATAATTTTGAAATGCGAATACCTGAAACAAATTAGATGTTATTTACACTGTTGACTATCATATCTGACATAGCTCAATTTCTTTTTATGTTTCTTTGAGCGAGTAAACAGACTCAGAATTATTGTCTTTTTAATATTTTGGATAGGCTGACCTCTGTTTTAGGTTAGTGCTCTTATCAACAAATTTTATCAACAATTGTCTTCTACATTTGACCACCATTATGCAAAAAAGTATCATAATAAAGTGTGACGTTTTCGAGTGCTTCAGTGAACACATACCTCGCCATCATGATATACTCGTAGCATCTCATTTCAGCCAGAAAAAAACACGATACAGTGGAATCTCAAGAAAGAGGACACAAATCTTTCAAAAAAATTGCCAGGAAGAGTCCAACTTTATAGAAAGTTGCAGTAAAAGCGTACTTTTAACCAAATATACTACAAGGGGGTGCAAGTACGATAAGATTCCGTTCAGGTTTAATTACAAAGTCTTAAGGTCTGAGAGAGAAAAGGCAGAAAAAACAGTTTTACATATATGTTATCCTCTTTATTTATGGGGCCTTGGTGATACCGCTCAACATTGCCAAAGTGTTGCCAGACATTTGGAGACCTTGTTGAGCATAAATAGAGCGTCTACTGTATTAGGGAAAACAAACTGTCTGTTGAAATACTATTTAATACTATTGGTTATTGTTTGTTCACCTCATCTGTGCATTCAATTCATGTTTGTTGTCTCCATCCAGAGAATCAATGGCAAATGCGGGTTCAGGCGTTTGTGTTGCGTTATCAAAGCCAGCGTACATGACAGGGGAAAGATATGAAGAAAGCTTCTGTACATGTGCTCAATTTGTTTCATATGATTTGTACTATGCTACTCTACGTAAGCTAGGTGAGCATAGCTGAAACGGTAAATGTCACAGTTCTATTAACAGCACAAGAAAAAAGACAGAGAAGGGAGTTACATTTCCATGCTGCATCTCACTCAATAAAAATCTCGCTTATGATGTTTTCTGATTATTGCTGTTCCCTTCAAAAAGATAATTTGAGAAGAGAATTTATTTCCTTTCTCAAACAATTGTCCGCATTAAGGAGCGTCCGCTTTAAAGAGCATCAACTTTTTAAGTGTCCGCTTTACAAGGCGTCATTTATAAAAGACTTTAAAGCGGCAAAAGATCCATGTCTTTAAACAATATCCGTACTGCGGACATCCCCGCTTTATAGAGGTTCCACTACAGTGCCACCGATCTTAAGTGCACTGTCGTGTGACACAATACTAGAGACCACAACCACAGACTGACCACTGAGAAATGGTATATCTGCACTTTGGGAAACCTTTGCCATGGTTAAATTAACTTAGACTCCAACGCTCACGATTTTTTTTTCTTGAACAATCTTCTTGCGGTACAAGACGCGAAAATCGCCATTTTTCGTCATTGCGCTAAAGACATACTTAAAAGCGTAATGCGTCTGACACATTTCTAAAACATGCGATTCTACCATATGCCAACATTTACAAGAGAAGTCAGAATGCGCCAAAATGTATAAGGACGAGAATTTTCGGATAATTGGCACAGTTAGATCGTCCTTTCATCTAAGTGTATTGGAGTCTGTCCACATTAAAACAAGAAAATTAGTACTCTGTAGGCAGAAAGGGTTCTTTTCTTCACGTGGACTCTTCCGATAATGCTTTGTTTCTTCATTTTCTCTTTGCTTTTTTCCTTTCTTGTTTATTATTAGCTAGTTTTGCTACATGTTTCGTATAAATAGGTTGTCATATACATATACTTTTCTTTCTGACGTTTCATACTCTGAAGAGTGTCAGACGCAAAAAGCTTTTAAGTATGATTTTAGCGCAATGTCGCAAATTTTCAAGGCGATTTTTTGCATTCATTCATTTTTTTATTTGTGTATATCTTAAGTTTTTGTTGTTGTGTCGACAATCGTCAATACATCTCTATTTTTGCTGTTGCCTTTACGACCATCTTGATTGGTTCTTCCCGTATGGTTTCTGCCCAGTCCTCATATACTTTCTTTCTCTCATTCTGTCGCTTAAATATTCGCTATGAATAGTTATCATCTTCAAAAGGGTGATAAATTTACTACTTGCCCCCTCCCCCCCCCCCGTGTTGGCGTTTTTGTTCGTGCGCCCGCATTGCTGTTGATGCTGTATCCAGTGGGTTTGAGGCATAAAAATTTTCATCCACACTTTTCACGTAATCAAACAAAGGTTTAAACATATCTTTAACATTTAATTACATTAACCTTACAATTAGTTCACAATAAAGGCTATTTTAAGCAGAAGAATTTTCATTGGACAATATTCTTGGCAAACGGCATTGGTTGCACAGAAGGGTATCAATGCAATGTTGTGCTTAGTAGTGTAGGTAGATCACAGCGAAAAAGTTTTGGTCGTCGATATTTCGCATTGGGCAATGCAATTAACTGACAATATAATAGTTAGGTAAAGAAATATGCTCCTTAGAGTAATTACCCTTATCACCATCCCTATTCATGCAAAAACACAAAAACACGATGGAGGAAACAATGGGTCTTTTCACTCCTTAAGAATGTGCGTTGTATGGGTTAGGCAAACATCAGAAATTAAATGTAAAACATTGGTTAAAGCTACGTTTTGGCCATGAGTGGGTCACTTAGTTAGTACTATTGCTAGTATTAAATTTTATTGGACGAAGTACACATTTGTATAACAGGAATAAATTGCCAATTAATAACCAACTTTTTGTTTACCAAAAACTGGATTCAAAACTGGATTAGCAAGTGACTTGCCATTAATTAGAAAGCAAGTGTAGGAAACTTTTAAACGTAGCTTTAAGCCAAGCCTACCGGTATAAGAACAGAAGCAAAGGTATGATTATGAAAACCCGGGCGTCGACTTCTACATGGAATATAATGCCTACAGGTGTAAGACCTAAGTCAGAGGATTGCCGTGATCAAGGCAGGACAGGTGATAACCACGAGCGTGTGGGTCGAATACCTTTCCAATCAGTGTACTTTTGTGATGCTGATAACGGGTGATTTCGGGAAGGGAAGAAACATTTTTCCACTGTTAAGCTTTGAAATGCAATTCAAAATTAACTTGAAAATAGTAGTGGGCAGTAGGATTACTCTACTGACTTTCGCAATCTCTTAGAGGATTAAAACATGGCGTTATATCCTTGATTAACTCATGTTGAGCTTACTTATTAGGATAAGGGACGAAATCTCTGTGTGTATGTGATTCACAAAAAACTTAATTGACAGACGCTTTTTACTAATGACGTGCAAAGATGCTTGCAAATCCAGGCCTATACTTGAAAAAATGGTTAAAGTATTTCTCTAATCACCAAACTAAGAAATTTTCCAGAAAGATAATACTCACAGACTAGTAAGGATGAAGCTGTCTTAGTTTATGGTTTGCCGTAAGTTCATATCAAAATTTGAAAACCCCCGGAAAATGGAGACATAAAGGAAGGAAATAGGAGGAGTTTTAAGCATATTGAGCCAGACAATCACGGGGGAAAAGGAAGTATTTGGCTGGATTAGACTTATTTGTTCTGATGCAAAGATAAAGAGGGATGCCCTAAAGAGATAAATATCCTGGATCGATTTGTTTCTACAGCTTTAAGGTACTGAGTAAAAATTCCATAAAATTGGATAACTGGAATTATGTCTTAGCAAGAAATAATATTGAGTATGAAGCGCATATCTCAAATAAATAGTAAAACAAGTTTATAACAATCGTGATACAGTCATATCGGAGAGGGTTTAATTTACGATAAAAGTTCATGCTAACCCAATGAAATACTGCTTTACGTTTTACTGGAACAGCTTAATACCTACAAACGGCACTATTCAAGGTTAACAAGGGACGACATTTTTTTCAGCGCTGCCTTTGGCTACTCACAGGTAAACCCTGGGGCTTTTATTGCTTTGTCATTTGGTCTTTTTTTTGCTCCCTCTTTCCTTCTTTACTTCGAAGCAATAAATCTCAGGTTACAAACCTAGATGGCCGAACTTGATATACTTGATATATATTACAATAACAGTTTCAAAATAACCAATTAAAATTTATTGTTTTTAATAACATTAGCTGCAATATTGTCAATGGACGACCAGAGTTGAGAATATTCTTGAATCAAACAACCAAGTATCCATTTCTATTCTCCTGCTTGAGGCTTTATCTTTAGTCAAATGCTACTAATTATACTTCACAGCTGCCCCCAGTTGGTTTGCTGAGCTAACTTTGGTGGCCAGCGGAAACACGTCTTAAAATGCAACTAGAAAACATGCCAGATGGTTGATGAAATATTTTGTCCTTTCGCTGTTGATGGTTAGGTTGGTACCTTAGTTGAAAATAACGGATGAGAGTGAAAACGAACGAACGAACGAAATATTTAGAAATGAAATGGGATGTATAATGCTCGTAACTTACATGTACAAACGCGAGAATTGGCTGGCATAGTGAATATTGAAAATCTAATGGCCAAGTCTCATATAGCCCAAAACATGAATCCACAAGAAAAATGTGACATTATGTAATACAGTTATGTATGTTGCCGTATAAATATCAGTTTAAAAACTTAATTTCTCTTATTTAGTGCCTTTTTAAAAACTTGGTGATATGCGTTTCCTAAAGACAGAAAGAAACAACCATAGATCTTAAGGGGTCACTTTTCTAATCAATATTTACATTTTAAGCAGAACGTCGAGTTCTTTTCTTCAAATGATCATCTCTTCGGTAGAGCAAACGACGAAAATTGTATTTTTAATGGGAATCAAACTGCACCAAGTGATAAAAAGTATAACCAAAACATACTAATGACAGCGGATATCGGGCATTTAAATTGATAGCAGTAAGTGTTAACATCAATCATTAGTAAAAGGCTTTTACCTGAGGTACTCAGTTCCAGTGGCAGTCAATGTGCCAAATGCTAGCGGAGTGCATGATGTGAGTTAGAAATTTGTTAATCAAACTAAAGTTTTGGTCACATTAGCATTACCATTTCATGGCGTACCTGTTTCTAATATAGGCAACTCCACCTGTTCTACAAGAAACAGGAATGTTAATTGTAAAAGTAGTATATACAATAGAAAGCAGCTGTGGTAATAAGAGCATTGAGGACACTAAACAGTCAATCTGGTTGGTGTTATGTCAACCTTTACAATTATATTAAGTAACTCAAGTAATCAAAGTGGCAAATATCTACTAAAGGTGTAACAAATCAACCGTATACATTTTTAATACGTGTGGGATTTGTGTTGAATAAATGAAATCATACACGTAACTAAATAACTAAATAATGATACTAATGTTAGAGATACCTTACAGAATATGCTACTAGTATGCTGTCCACACTCATTGAAGAAATCTTTGAATTTACATCAGTAAACTGCACTGTTATTTTTAGAAGAAAACACTCTATTTACTTTTAAAGACACGGTTAATTCCTTTGGAAAGGGAATAAACGGAGTTATCCAAATCGGTTGAGTGTGAACTTGTTAGTGACGCTACAATTTTACCACAATGCTTTTGGTTGAGTGGAATTTCGATTGTTTTGTGAGTGCAGCCCATTATCCCACCATGAGGAGAACCAATTGGTATTAATGGAGTGGAGTATGTCATGTCATCATTGGAAGAATCAAACAGGATCAATGGCAATGGCGGCTGGTGGGATTTTTCGTTGGGGGCAAATTTCAGGTTTGGATTTGACCCAACATGGTTACAGGGACCACGCCCCTATTTGGTATTAGAGAAAAAAACTAACTTTTAGGTCTGTGTTGCTCAGAAAGCTAGGCATTTAGTAAATCTTACATAAAAAATGTTTACTTTATAAAACAGAAGTTACAAAAGCAAGCTTACAGCAAATGTCGTATCACAAGAGCATGACCGTGAATTGGCCACAGGTGCGCTTTGATTATAATTGAAACTCTATTATAGTAACATCTACAATATCAAACATACTTTAACATATCCGCTATTAATGCCCCTAAAAGTGAAATATAGTTCATTAGTCTGAATTACTGTCATAATGCTGTTCCTTTGAAAACGCGCTCAACATAACTAACAGTTTATGTTGTTTCG
Organism: Chironex yamaguchii; assembly: GCA_024741275.1. Classification (NCBI taxonomy): domain Eukaryota; kingdom Metazoa; phylum Cnidaria; class Cubozoa; order Chirodropida; family Chirodropidae; genus Chironex; species Chironex yamaguchii. The sequence continues at coordinate 19,130 of JANTCA010036907.1, forward strand.
TAATTTTTATTAAAGTTCCGTTTGGTCATTAATGCCACAAATGCATATTTGAGCAAAGTAAAAAAGCATATAATGAGAATAATGTGGCGCTGTAACAATTTACTATCTTTCATACGGTCAGTAGCCGCCCCTTCTAAGTTTCAAATTTTTACAGAGCTGGCCTTTTTCTTATGTCTTGAAAATCTGTCCCTGTATGATACAAACAACTAACTTACGACCATAAGCAACAAACAACTAGAATTATCGCTGTTCTTTACTATCTTGTACTTTCTTTATGAATTTCCAAACTCTTCCTAAAAAATTACATCTCTTCATTTATACTACTTCTTATATACAAAAGCATGTTCACTTTGCTCAATCATATGACGTTGGTTGGTTTTGGTTTACTTTACAATTGCTATTGCAAAAAGCTTACAAATCATGACGTAATTGGTCTATGCATTCTTCTATGTTCTTAGTAATGTAATTTAAGTCTTTAATGAATATTGCCGATTCTCTTCCCGTATTTTAGAAATTGAAGCTAAAATGCATCATAATTCGTAATTTATCCCTACAGTTCCTATTTACTCGTTATCGTCACTCAGTCAATCAGATCCTTCATTTACACTTGCAACTGCTGCTGCACATTTACTTTGTCTCTGCACATCCGATTGAACAGAATTTGTCCCATTTTATTCATGTGGTCTGAGTTTTAATCAATGGAATATAGATGTTAGACTGTTAGACTTTAGAAGTTTGTCTTTACTTGGTCTCTTCCTTGCTTAAAGATCAAATCTTTAATGATACCAATCTTCCATCACCTTGGTTGCACTAGTCTCTTTTGATCAGCATTACATCCCCACTTGATAATTCTGCTGTGTTTCCATAATGGTGGAAGTTGTGATGTCCTCAAGTAATAATTTGTCCAGCTATTGCAGCTATTTTTATTTGCATTCGTTCAAGTAACGAGCTTGTTGATCATCAATGCTGTTTTTGGATTTCAAGACGGTTGCTTCTTCGGAGCGAATCTACCCACACAATGTGGCCAAAGACCGTCGCATTCCATCTTCAACCGGTGGTGTTTTTCTCGAGGGTCATGCCGGCCGTGCTGCTGCTGCTTCTTCTGAAAGCTGGCGTGGAAAGGAATCCTGGACCGTTTATTAATGGAAAATGGCGATGTACTGTATGTTCGGATGTGATCACCAATCAACATATTTCTGTCAAGTGCAACAGTTGTCATGACTGGCTGCATTGGCGTTCCTGCTCAA
>JANTCA010036918.1:0-20370 GCA_024741275.1 Chironex yamaguchii
CCTCCCATCTATCCTCCCTCCCACATGAGCATTGAAGTCACCAGCAACAGCAAGGAATTGAAGTCTGATCTCCTTACCCAGCTGATTGGAGAACCGTTTCTTCTCCACTTTAGTTCTTCCAACTTATGATGCATATGAACTCACAAGTCGCATACGTTTTCCTCTAATTACAATAACCGCTGCCATTAGCCTTTCACTCATTCTTCGGACCTCAGCAATATCATCACACAGCTTCTCCTTCATCATAACACAACTCCTCTTTCATCATCACACAGCTCCTCTTTTATCATCACACAGCTTCTCCTTCATCATCACACAACTCCTCTTTCATCATCACACAACTCCTCTTTCATCATCACACAACTCTTCCTTCATCACCACACAGCTTGTCCTTCATCATCACACAACTCTTCTTTCATCATCACACGGTTTCTCTTTTATCATCACACCAACCCCTCCTGTACCATATTTTACACTCCACCAAAACTTGTATCTTCTTCCTAGAGTACGAATGAACCTCTCTGATCCACCTTTCCTCCTCCAGCCATTGTACCCACATTTAACGTCCCAGACCTCACTTCTATTAATTTTTTTACAAATTTTTGTTATTATGGTACCTCAGCTTAGTTGCACATTGGGCCTTTTTACAACCGTCATATGGACGAATGAGTCATCGAAACTTTACTTGAGGGTTTTCCGTAGACAGTGCCACCCTTTGAGCTGAACGATACCCAGGCCTAATTGTATTCATCATGAAAGGAAATATTGGAGCTAGAGATACCATGACCGGATCACCTTCGTGTATATGGGGTTTGATATCGGAGATTGCGTTCTCCTAGATAGATTGTGTACCAAGAATGAAGAGCTCTGTCTACCCTTTGTGGTGTGAAACCCGAGATGCATATCCCGGGATAAGGGGGTTTGGTATCGGGGTTACTTTCCCCTAAATGAATTGCCTTCCAAGGCTTATGGGCTCCATCTGCTCAAGTTAGATTTCAGGGGTTTCCTTCCTCTAGCTCATATGTTGTTGAGACTGAGAACTAGAGCAGTCCCTCTTGATCGTGCAGGACATTTTCTGCCAGAAGCAACGTGTCCAGAGCCACACCTGCCGGGGTAACGATTTAACCTATACCAGCATGAACGATGCAGTTTAACGTCAAACCAAGGACAACACAAAAGATTGGTTACAAAAAATTCCTTGTGCTTAGACCTTTGCCCCTAGACAGTTTTCTGATACTACTTACGATATTGCTACCACCTCATTGGTACGGAAGGGCTATTAGTCTGACAGCACCTGTGAAAACGTAGAGTTTTCAAGGCCGAAGTATCTAGTAAGTGATATAGTATTTACAGTGATAAAATACGGAATGCCTTTTGTGTACAGTAGTGACATTTTCAAGTATTTATGATCATCAGATGGAAGAAGGATCAAGTTTCCGTCTTCTATGTTCTTCTATTGTATTTTTAACACTAACTCAAGTTGTTCCCTTCCTTGTTTGAAAATTGCTGTGAGAAACTAGGTACAAGTAATAAGCAAATTTACGAGGAATTTACGGTTGGGCATTCATATCGACATGGAACAAATATTTTTACCATCTCTAGCTTCACGCCAACACTTTATTTGATGTTCTTTTTCTGACGATGACAATCGATAAGAAGTTTCTCCTCCTTCTGTAACAAATGCTGTAATGTTATATTTCTAAAATATTGCACATTCTAGTTCTTGGAATGATACCTGATATTCTGAAGTGGCTGTAGAATTATCCTTTTTGTTTACTAGTATTCTTCTTGCTTCTGTGCTATTCAGGAATTCCGTCAACTGCCCAGCTCATTGAAAGCAAGAGTGTGATTGCAAGCAAAGTAGAAATTGTTTGAAGAGTGAGTACGGATGCATGTCTTTGACGAAGAGTGAGGATTCACATTCGTGTGGCATGTTGCCGGTTTTTCAATTGCAACTTGTGTGTGCATCCGTGAGTACAAAGTGCGGCGTGTTTGTGTGTGTTCGTATTGCGATAGTCGAATACCAAAATTATGAATGAAAGAAATGGAATGTAATTTGTGTGCTGCAGTATCAAACAGGAAATATCGTCTGATGTAAAGTTATGGTGTGAAACTTTTCCAATTTATTGGGACGAAATTTCTACATTTCATATCGCTCTGCGTTTTAAGTGCTGTGATGTGGTGTGTAACAGCTCATTTTAGCGTTTGATAATTTCATTATTAAGTCTCGTTATTCTCAGGGATTGAATTCGAATTACTCTTAGAATATTCTTGTTCACGAGTCTGATATATCTGTTGTTTTGTAGTTTAGCTGATCCTATACGACACTACTAAAACTGTTAGTTAAAGATAGTGTATGCTACTCAAAGCAACAAGTGAATCCGTGCACTCGTTTGGGGATTATAGAACAAAGGAGAAACTTTGCTCATAGTCCAACTCTATAAAATCGCAATGTATAAAATACGACGGCATTGCTTTGGTCGTCTTTGAGATGACCTTCAGTTCTAAAAAGTTTCGGTGCCTGTTGGTCATAAACTAATACAAGCGAATGTGGTTTTTCTCATTAGAGATCTTACTGATCAAAATGAAAGCTGGTATCGGCATTTTTAATGTTGTTTAAGAGCGAAAACACAAAATCAACCCGACGTCGCCATCATGGAAAGTTAAACTTTTGTCTAGCAATAGCCAAGATATTTTGCTCAAAAGCAACCAACTGCGAAACAGAATCATGTAATCGATCACACGTCTAGCAGGACGAGACTTAATGGCCATCTTTCTTAAGTCTTATTGACAATTTCTCCGATTGATTCTTTTCATTACCAACCGGTTACATAAGGTTAAACACATATCTGATATATGCAGCACAAAAATGACTGAAATGGTGTGTAGGGTTGAAAGTTTGACTCTTTGTAGGAACGTGAAGAAAATCTATGCGCCTTGGTAATGTGTTCTGTTCTTATCTTCTAGAAGGTGGATCATTCGCTCTCACAATTCTCGGAAAGCATTACGTGCGTAAACAAGAGTAAGTTTTTTTGCAAGTAGAGTGCAATGGTTTTATGAAACAAGACTGAAAGGTCACTGACCTGACACGAATATATGACCTATGACCTTTCATTCGAAAGTTCCTTTCTTGAGCACCTCGCTTGAAAAAAACAGCAGATGCGGACAAATATCAGTGTAGGCTAAAAAATCGTGTGTTCTTTATGTATAAAATTCGTCGAGATCTCTGTCCATCAGTAAATGGTGTAACCATACGTATAACTTGATACGCATATGATAAATGTTAACAATACTGACACAGTGACCAGGAATTTGAATGACTAGATCTTTCTTGATATTAAATTTATTGGAGAGCTCTTGTTGTGAAATAAATGCTAAAATATTCGAAAATACTTTCAACCTAAAACCTGGTACTTGTTTGCAAAATATATATAAACGTTACCTGTCGAAGAAAGTGCTTCTCTTTATAAGGTTGCCTTGATACGAAACCTGGCATTTCCAAAGCTGAATACCGTTTAGGCTGAAGATGTAAACTAAGGTATTAAACGACAGGAATATACAGGAGATGGACTCCACTGCTCGTGTTTTAAGGATAAAGATTTGCTTGACAGAACTACAATTCCTTTTTAATGGTAGTATAAATTAACGCTTAAAATGAACACGGTATATATAATGGTGAAATGAATGAAGTTTTTCTTGAAAATTGGTGTTTGGAAATTATTGCATTCATTTCAAGTCGCAATTTTAGAAATCGTCAGGTCTTTGCGATGAGAGGACCTTAAACTTACATGATTATTTAATTGAATTCTCTTGTTGTAGTAACTGCGTGCAACAGAGCGAGGGACAAAATACACGCAGGCTTATTCTTTATTTAATTTGTTTAATGGTACCGTACGTCATGAAGTCTACGAATTTAACTTGTTAGTCGACTTTACTTTGCCTACCTTCGAGAGCTCTCTTCTTTTCGTTATCATTTTGTGCGGTGTTAGTGACTGGTATATCACTGTTTCCCTTTCAATCAACCAGCCAGTTCTATTGCCTAAGCATAGGAGCAAAGCAGTTCGGAGCAGTACTTGGTGAAGTGGTCATGGAGGGCAATGTAGTAGTCTTCGATAGGGCAAACCATAGAGTAGGCTTTGCCTCAAGCAATGCATCTGACCCTGACACAGGACATGCGTGTGGTAAGACAGATCTTTACAAATTACAGACGGACAGACAGATTTACAATTTTAATAGATTACACTGAATGACGTAGACTTTAGAGACTAATTGCCATATATCATTTAGCTTTGTTAGAATTTGTTAGAAAACCAGTGTCTACATTACACATGATTTCTTCACTGTTATAACCACTATTGTCATGGATAACGTTTTAGTTTGGGTCAATAAAGGTAATTCAAAGCCCTAATTGGTCCAATTACATTTATGTTGATTGCTTAACTCTGTATCACTTTATACTGAAAAAAAAGCAAATCACGCACCGAGCAGAAGCGGTGTTAGGAATGTTAGACATTTGGTCTATCAAAACACGTAAACAACATGCAATAAGATTCTGTGCAGTTTTTTCCTGAATTATAGATTGTTCCCAAGACAAGAGCTGTGAGCGAGTGAAAACTGTTTTCTAATCAACAAGGAGACGAGTGGGAATCTCTAAGCTTTATGATTTCAATATTGCAATTAAAAATTCAAAACTTGGCCTTTTTTTAGTTCATCCTTTTGAAGAGCTATTACAAATATTCCACCGGTGCTGAGGGCACTTAAACCAAGACAGTCTGCCTCCGTTATTTTATCCGAATTTGATGGAGTTAATTTACAGCATTGGAGAACGCAAGGTGGATTGAACTGAAACAGTTGAGCTTTATTTATTTGCATCATTGGGCCAAGAAAACGTTTTCCACCGTGATGTCAGGAACATTTAAAGATCATTATTTATCAGTGGATGAAGTTTACACAAAGTCCGCAATATATGCTTTATTTTCGTCTCAAACAATGCACCAAAGTTTTCAAATAGCAATATTTGCTTGTCTTATATACACGATTTAATTTGTTCACTGCGTCTCTCTCTCTCTCTTTCTCGACACATTAGTTTTAAATGAGTACTCTTGTACTGTTGTTTTTGTTTCGCGTCTTGTACGATACTTTGTTGATACGTCGAACTTAAAGTATCATTTTAACCTTTTTCTTTTTGTAACCTTGCTCATCCATTTATTGTTTTAAAGGAAATCCAACCAGGGTGAATACAACAGTAAAAGGTACGTCAATGACCACGTTCTTCTTACTTCTTCGTTCATCGAAGACCTCGTCTGCATAAGACTGGAGAGAGATTTTTCCGACTGAATGAAACTAAGCATGGGTGTAGCCTTTACATGGGACGACCTCTTGTATTCATCAGTTATGGGTCTACTATTTCAGTACTTTTGTAAGCGTTTTTAGATGTGATCTTTGTTTTAATCCAAGCACTTTTAATCTTGCTTTATGTATAAGGGGCTGTTTTTACTCTGTTATAAAATCATGAGCTAATTCTTATTAAAGGATCAGAGAATACTGTCTTGTTCCAAAATCAGCAAAAATAAAAATGTCACACAAATTAATCACATAGCTATGTATGGTATGTATGCATCAGGACTAATTCGGACATAAGGAAACGTAGAAACTGCTGCAATCAAAATTTCAGCTTTTGGAGCACATGATAAAATGTCGAGTATCCCGTATTTTCCGTCTTTTATTTCACAGACCACTACCATAGCAATTTTAAAAGAATTCGACAAAGCTTTTGATGTTGCTCCCTTGCTCTGTATTTTATTACGAGACACAAGCCAATTAGAAGCTTCCAATGCTCTCGTTCCAAGATATATAGATTGAGTTTATTGATAATATATAGATTGAGTATAGATTGATTATAATTAGATAGATTCAGCCGATCAAACTTGTATTAAAGGGAGCCAAGTGCATGACGGGATTTTAGTCCTAAATTTCAAGTACTGTGTGTATTAAGTGGGCGGGGAGTTGGCTAACTCGTGTAGCTGCGCTCCAAGATAATGGAACTATGAAAAAGATTGGCATTTACGATATTAGCTGTTTTGATGTGACGCCCGTCAGTATTTCTCTACTGAATTGTATGTCGAGGAATAAAACCTGAAATCCTTGTTCTGTATCTTTAATCAATGTATGTGCTTGATGGTGCCTGACTTATTGTTGACTGGTATAAAAGTTATTTAGATACGTGCTCACTCATAAGGTGTATATCTGGTTGCTTTTATCTTGCTGGTATTAACTCCCCTCATTATGCTATGTTAATACTAGTGTGGTATTAACGACAGCGTGTTTGATAGAAACTCTTCATAATTCCTGTTACCTTTAATTCTACCATCTGTCAATGACTTATTCTATACTTACCATCGTAAAAGTCATCGTTAGATAGCTACCTGGATTTCAGTACATAATCCTGAAAATAGATTGTACACTGCCGTACTGACAAGTATGTTTCTGTGTTAGGAGATGACCTTTTTTATTTTGTTGTGAAACACATGTTTTGATTTTATATTCTTTCTAGTTTGGGGTAAGTACCACGATCTTTCAAGCCCTTTCTTGAGCTTGATTACACCACAACCTGATTTTGTTATTGTTTTCCTGGGAAAAATAAAAGGAATCCTTTTTTTTCTTGATCAGGTCGCCTTTCTGATTTTTGCCACGCCCCATTCATGCCGCGAGTTTCATGTCTGAAGGATTGCGATACCTGTACGAAGCATGGGGGTGCATGGTGTCCGCATGGCAGATTGTATGTGTGGATTAATGGAGTGAAGTAAGTATACTTTGAATGATTTTTTCCGCGAGGGATGAGGGGTGTACATTATCATCCACACAAGGCCCATGTGAAATCCCACCTTGTATCAAACCTATGTTATCTTAAGATATAGCCAAAGGCAGCTTTATAAACGATAGTACTTCCGTGTACGTTGTAAGAAATTCCATCCAATCATAGATTTAAACCAGAATGATTCATGAATGTGTTGACAGATAATCTCCGCCACTGTTGTCTATGGCAAGAAATTCATCTGACATTTTAATCTCTGGTTACATTTTACAGCACACTAAAACTGAAAATTTCTGTTTATGCGAAAACCACAAAATTTTACTGAAAGGTGTATAGAACAAGCACGGAGATTTTTACTTGACAGTAATGTATAGAGCTTTAACTTAGCCAGCGTTCGTAATGGATATATACATATATGTAATGAATACCTTTTAAGCCCTCAATGTGCTATGTGTATATTAAAATTCTTAATTTTTAACCTAATACTTTTTAATGATTTATGTGTTATACATAAAAGATATAAGCATCAATCTTTAAAGACGGTAAACAGTATACATCATGCAGTAATTTCTACCGAAGATGGGAAAATGGGTGTCATATAGCGTACGTTTAAACCCCTTCCCTCCGAAAATTAATTGCTTGATGCCTGCCATACTGGTTTAGACTACGTATAGGTTGTTAACTTAAACACGTCCTGTTTTAGATTTTAGCGCATTTTGTCCATTCCATTGTATGCGACATTTGAAAACTACGTCGCTGAGTTTTGAATTACTGTTTTCTGTCATGCGTGAAGTAGAAACCATAGATCTATGAGTGATTACACTATTTCCCTTCAGGTCAGCCCTCGACGCGTCATCAGGATTCTGTTGGATTGGTAAGAAGTTAAATATTGACTTAATATATTATTGATTGTATGGTTCTAATGTAAGAGGAAGATGGTAGCCATACACCAACCTCACCTCCGCAACTGTTGCACAATTTAACACCGGCATGATGGCTTACTTTGGCTGCTGAAGATCTACTGTTAGCTTTTTGCTTTGGTTTTGTACGGTATCAATGTTCTACAACATTAATATAGGATCTTTTTCTGTTAATGACTTTTGTAAGTTTAAGCTCACTCATTGGTGTTGCCTCAACCAACCACCCCCCCCTCAACGCCTATCGCGTCCTGGTAATATCAAGAACTGGAAGTGCGCTTGACCTCCTGTCAAGTCAACGTAATGTTACACAGAAACTAACGGTTTGTTTGAGCGAGTGATCTTGGTTTGATTGCGCTCACAATTACGTTGGTGTTGTCTTAGGATTGTACAACTTGGACACGGCTGCCAATTATTTTCAATGCTTTATGATCTTGCAGCAGCTTGATTTGGGGCCTCATTAGTACCCATGATATAAAAACTGGGATGACTGATGGAAAATATCACAATATGAAATCGTAATAGTAATTACGAAACATTGATACGAACAGACATAATAATAACAAAAAGTTTCAAAAATAGGAAGTTGAACACGCTAATTTTTGTCTCGTTCGCTTGTATCTGGGGACTAGGCTCACAAAGAATTACGTTACCCATGAAAGATATTACAAAGTTTTCAAATTTCGAGAATAGTTGAATAGCTTCCGCTCTACAGCAACCTTTATTCATGTTGCTAACGTAGTGTAGAACACATACGATTCTTAAAGACTAATCACGTTTTGCGTTTTCCTTAGGTGGTGTTTTTGGATTTGACATTCCGCGATTTCAGACGTACTTAACAGGACATGGAAGCGTCGAGTTTGAACTGGAATGCTTCTCTGTGATGCCAATGTACAGACAATGTATCTGTGAGTAGATTTCCTTTCTTAACTTACGGATACGTACGTTGGCATCTCAACCGTACTTGCATGCACCTGTAATACCTATATAAATGTATGTTTTCATCCAGAAGTTTGTGTGTGCATTTATGCAATGTCACATAGATGCATATGGACATGTTTAGATGTGTTTTATCATTTTGAGTTTTTTCCGGTGATAGATTCCAGTATGGTTTGGTCCAATCTCTTGTCATAAGTCTCAGTATAGTTAAGGCCACCATGGGCTGTACCAAGGGCACTTTAGCGCTTTTTACTTTTGGGATAATGGATTTTTCTGTAGTCTCTGCAGAATAGGATTAATGCCATCGAAATAGTCCTTGGAAAGTATCAGGCATGAGTTATACTTCATCGCTTTATTCGCGAAAAACTTCGTCAAACTGGAAAGGAGGGATCCCTTGGGTATAGAGAGTTAACGTGCATATTGACACAGAATCAAGTGATGATGTAGATGATAGGTAACATCAACGATCGAAGCGAGGATTATAAAGAAGTGACAGTGTAGATAAGTGTAAGATAAAAAAAGGAGTCCAGTATGGCTCTTTTGGTACGGTGGTAGTTGCTAACGTGTATTGCCCTCTTAGCTAAAAAGTGAATAATAGCACCCTAAACTGGAGCTAAAACTGCAACTATTCAAATTTGTTTAGAGACGTTTATGATAGTTCCTTCCAACACCGTTAAGTGCATAGGGGGGACCCATCTCTGTTTCATTAGCCACAGGGTCACACAGCTGTGCAAACACAGTACATACTGCAGTAAGGGATTGGCTCACTGGCCGCACTGTGTGATTACCTTCTTTATCGCAATTGCTGAGTGCTAAAGAGAGAAGCATCATTCACAATTATCCGAGTCTTTGAAGTGACCGGCCTGGGAATCGAACGCACAAGCTTCCGCATTTAAAGTGAGCAGTCTACCACCAAGTTACTGCTGCGGTTGATAGACTGGTCTTCTTTAATTTTTACAGAGTGGTCTCGTTTCCTGACGTTTTGTCTTTTTTTAAGCCTTGTGTGTTGTACAGTAAAAATTATCAGCTTAGATGCAGCCTGACCGAAACATAATGTTGTCATCGTTATTGAAGATACGAAGTTTCTTTCTTCACTTAAGAGGGAATAGTCCATTTCTCAACAGAATTGTCCTGTGATGGTTTTTCTTTCTTTTTAGTGCGTGGTGAATGGCTGTTTGCGATGATGGTATTTGTGTTATTTGGAACTACAATCTTCTGTATGTGTGTTTGTTGCCGACGTATTTACGAAAATGATGGAAGGGACATGTACAATTCGAGATACGATCAACTGAGATACGATGGAAATCGAGAATTGTATCCTCTGCATGACCCGCGTCGGGTACCTGGTGGCAGACCGTGATATCGTTTTTGCAAAAGGTTATTTATAAATTACAGTACTCGACTGAGATACGTCAGAAACGGAGAATTCTATCCCCTGCATGACCCTCGTCGGGTACCTGGTGGCAGACTGTGATATCGTTTTTGCATAACGTTATTTATTAATTACAGTACCCGACTGAGATGCGACAGAAGCGAAGAAGTGCATCCTCTGCATGACTCGCGTCGGGTACCAGCTGGCAGACCGTGACTTCATTTTATCAGGTTGATAAAGCTGTTTTTTAATTACAGAACCAGTTAAAAGCTGTGACCCTTACATTAAATGGTAAGTTATAGAGTGCGTGGAAGGCAATTCTCTCAATACACCAGCAATGTACACTTTGTTGAAATAAAGCAAGATGTGACATTTTTGATAAAGACATATTTTGAAAGCAATTGAGAACTTTAACTTGATTCAAGAATTTATTTCGGATTCAACTAATACCACAGTCAATCCTTGCCATTATCTTCCAGTGCTACAATCAACTAATACTACTATAATCAACTATTACCACAATCAAACATCAATCTCACATTCTTTCAACAGGTAACTTACTGTACAAATTTTGCAGTTGATGTTCAATTTTAGCCAAGCTCGATCTCACGTATTAAGATTTGTTTTAGGATCATTTTCATTCCTTACCCGTGTACTAATCTGATACCTTTTTCTCTCCCTAAAGCTAAATTGCCTCCTTTTAATTTGTCACAGAATTCATGGTTAACTGTCAGCATTAATTTCATCTTGTTACAAGATAACTCCTGCTAGACCTACTTACATTCCACAAAACCTAACTCGTAAACATGGCCTTTGATTAGAACTAATATTTATGAATGCTATCGTCTCCGTATGATATACGCAGAGACGAAAAAAAATACGGTATGGATATTCTGGGTTCTTGTTTGCATGCATGCAAGTTTTGAAAGTATACTTTTGCTACAAACAAAATACAAATTAATGTAACTAGCTATTAGAAAAATGGCACTTTATTATTATATATATAATTATTTATAAATTCCCTTGAAGGTTTCTACTTTATTATTATATATAATTATTTATAAATTCCCTTGAAGCTTCTAATTGTATGCAAATTTTGTCATACTACATACATGCTACAAGAGATTAACTAGCGCCCTTATTTATTTACACTGTCCATAAACATGTTCAGATATTCAAAACAAATATCGGCTTATTCGAGATGACGTATGTTGGGTATTTGATTTTTATTCTCTTGTTACAATCTCCTACACAACTTCCTGAGTGATTTCCTAAACTTTGAAATAATTTGATTTCTTCCATGGCCTTATTATCTTGTATTTGGAAAAGGAAGCTAAACTGTGGAATATTACGTCACTTTTAGGGAGAAAACTCTCTGCCCACTCTTGAATTTTCGGCGTCTTAATTTGCAACTGGTACTGCGACTGTAATTATTAAATTTTGAAATTCACTGGTGCAGCGTCACAAGGGTTGTAAACATGTTTATTTCAATTGCTAGTATTATATATTACCATATTCTGGTATCCTCTGCACTTTTGTCTTCTAACTATTCCCGGGTATTCAATTGAATATACAATAAAACTACTTAAAGAAATGTAACTTGCAAATAATATGTCATTTCATGGCTATTAACATTTAACGTAAGTTTGTAACAAATGTAGTTTTTGGTAGAATGTGTACTTTGTCCTAGGACGACGGAAAGGATGCCCTTTTTCATGGCTCTTTTTCGGATTCAGATGTAGTTCAAGTATATCATAATACAATTAGGGCGTGGACATAACGTATCGGGATAGATCTGGTTTGTTAATTCGATTTTTTTTCTGCACTGTTCCCTTGTGTACCTAGTTCATGTTGTTAGTATCTATCAGATGCGATACGTGCTATCTTTCCTGCTGAATTTTAAGCCAAAGAGCAATTGAAACGGGCATGCATGAAAACTACTCGTTTGATTTTCGGCAAAATCTTTTGTGTCGCGTTGTGTACTTGCGAAGTGCAATTTGTTTGCCGTAGAACTGTGTTTTGGCTCTCCTAAAAGTTATTTTAACTTGATTTGACACGTGATACACTAAAGTGCCACTCCATACTTAGATAGATTACGATCTTGACGTGTACTCGTTTTTGGAAAGTTTACAAACTTAGTTCATGCGTAAATGCAAAGAAATGGGCTTAATGGTTTTGGCAGATACACTTGTACTCAGTGCCCCAGGGTTGGTCTCTGAACGGCCCACGGGGAAATTTTTTTAGACCAAGGTCCTTTATACTTGAGCCACGTCCTTATATAGAAACGCCCTATATACACGATTGAAGGTAAACTTTTAATGGAAATGCCCTCTTAAATCACAGTAAGTCAATCACGCTTTAACAGAAAATATTCAACTTATGGTTTTCAGCATAACATATCAATAACAAATCATGGGTAGCTTTATGCCTTGTCCAGACAAATGTTAACTAATGTTTTCTCGTTTTAATCTGATTGATTGAGGTCCTCATTCCTGGTAACAATTGTTGTCTTGCTCTTTTGTACTTTACCTTTCATTTTCTTAAAGTATAACGAAATAGCTCATATATCGCATCTTCTTAAAATTGCTAATAACTTTTGCGCAACCAAGAATTCTCAGCTAGTAATCAACAAATATTGATCTTTATTTATATCTACGTACTTTTCTAATCTTATTTTTTTATTTATTGATTGATTGTTTTATTGATTGATTGGTTGATTTATTAATTGGTTTAATTATTTGGTATTTGTTTATTTATTTACTTATATATTTGTTTGCTTATTTGTTTTTATATTTATTTTTTATATTTTCATATATTTATTTTGGTATTTTTGGAGCTATCGAGGTCAAATTAATGTCCGGGAAAAATTATTACTTAAAATTCATGTTGAGCCCTTATTTCAAACTAGTAAGCAAAGCAAATACATCCCGAAAATCTCTTTCACATCAAGCACATAATAAAGTAATGCAAATGTGTTGTCTCACTTGATCAATGTTTATAGTATTGTAATCTGTTAAGGGGAATACCTGACCCCAATGTCGCAATTGCAGAACGTACTAGGAAGTTAGCTCTTTCTTGACTGTGTCTTCTAGAACCTTCCCTCCCGAATGTTTTGGTTTATAGTAGTGAATGGGGCTCGAACCTGCAACCTATGGCCTGCAGAAACATTGTTACCTATACTGCAGAGACCATACTATTCCTGTTATTCAAGTTAAATCATATGTTTCTATTCCAAAAGTAAATCTGTTCTCGTTAACGATAGAGAGTGATATGTATATCCATCATCTTGAAGGTTAGATGTTGAGGTCATTGCTTCAGACTATTTGGGCAATCGGTGAACTAACCTTGAGCGTAATTGATTGCTAAGAATTGACACATGGAATTGAAGTTACTGAAATTTACAAAATTTCATCGACAAACACGGAGGATTTTGATTTCTGACCTAACAGGAATATTCAGCGATCCTGTAAAAGTCCATGACGAGCTCGACTGTACAATACAAAGACAAGGGTTCTGAAACGTAGGTTGAAATCTCTTTAGTATTTTGACATTGCTTGTAGTAATTATCAGAAAAAATGTGGCCGCATTAGCAATGAAATTTGTAATACTGGTCGCTTCATAAAGTACGCTGCAAAGACCAAGCTCGTTTTGGGAAATTAGAACAAAGTTTAACTATGATATATCTTAATTAGGCTTTGAATAATTAGGAAACATAAGAACATGATACTCATGATCAGGGAGCTGTTATGTCTGTGCTCATGATGATGATTCTTGTCGACGCCATCTTACATTTCTCTGAGTGGAGGCTAATGTCGGATTTGACGTCAGCAAACCTGTCAGTTTCTTTTCTT
Source organism: Chironex yamaguchii (assembly GCA_024741275.1). Taxonomy (NCBI): domain Eukaryota; kingdom Metazoa; phylum Cnidaria; class Cubozoa; order Chirodropida; family Chirodropidae; genus Chironex; species Chironex yamaguchii. The sequence goes on from JANTCA010036918.1 coordinate 13,894, forward strand.
AGTTTAGAGACCTACGATGGATTTTAGTTGGAATGTTGTTTAGCATTCAGAAACAGATACACTTTATTCTACAATTACATTCATCGTTGCTCACATCGAGTGAAAATGAACGGTGTATTTCACTCTACTAAAAGTGTGTTCGATGATCACATTGAAAGAGGCCTGGGTTAAAATATCATTACGTGAGCCATCTGAATAATTTTCGAGTGGAATAACCCTACCAAACGTATCAACTGGCCCATTCCAACAAGGAGCAACAAGAAAACAAAATAGATCACATCAAGCTGTGGTAAGAACAGACATGATTCCAGATCGCAGTGCTGGCAAGCACTTCTACATGGAAACAGTCAAAGTGGCAGAACCTTCTTGTGTAATTTGGTTATCCATAAGAGATCATTGCTTGAATGATGTTAGCAAGAGCAAACTTCGAGAAAGACTACATTCATATTTACTGAGACGTACGTTGCCCATCACACGCACTAACACAAAAGCCGGCTTACATGAAAAAATGATACTTGAAGAATAATCTCCTTATTTTTCTAATACATTTTGATAACAATTTTTGTTTCAATATTCTTCTAACAATACAGGGTAGAGTAAGTAACAAACAACCCTATAGAAGGAATGCTGTTTGTTGGATGTTACTAAGTGATTGACTCTGAAGAGGAAACAGCTATAATCAGACTGTTCAGCAATGTTCCTTGCTGCTGATTGCAAAACGATAAGAACCGAACTGAGAAAGAGTAATCATAAGATTTGGATGAAGTGGCAGGCATTCTTTCTGTCCTTTTCTGCGAAAATGTTTACAGAAATTAGCTTAATGCAACAGGATCCGTGGCTCCAAGCACAGTCTGCTATACCTCACGCTAAACCTAATCAAATCTGTGGCACTCAGTGAAGTTCAATCTCGCTTTTTATACACAGTTTAAGTATTAAAATTTAATCGACCGTTAATCTAGACGTAAGACATGCTGTATATAATTATGGTTTTTATTGCTCGAAATTGACGTTATTTATGGCTGTTATTGAGAGAGTGCGTCATATTGCGTTAGCATTGACACGGGTAGTTCCTTTTGCAAAAAAGTAATACTTTAAGTGAATATTCTCCGTGGAAAAGGCACTGAGTAGTGCTGAGGATCACTAAACCGATCATGATTAGGGAAGATTAATATGACGAGCAAAATGTTTCAATTTCATGAGGGATAAAATTGCCAATAATTATGACAAAGAATTGGAGCATTAGCTCTTACATTAAATTCTATCATGCGTATTAAAATATATGAAACCAACCTGGAATGAAACATTAGAAAGCTTAAAGACAATCACAGAAGCCAAAAGACATACACTGTATGTGTATTAAGTGACACTTATGTTGTGCATTTCTTTTAAGGTATGTAATGGGCGTTTTGCAAAGAAGTGTTTCAAACTTATAGTGATTCCCATGCTATGTGTAATTTTTAAATTACAGGAACGCCAGTAAACTATCAAGATGGAGGGAGAACGCAAATTCTATGGATCCTACAATTTAAGGGACAGAGTAAATTCATACAAGTTTTAAAACTGAAACTTTGCATAATCGGTTTCATATTGAAAATATGCGATTGTAATGTGATTTTTTTCTTGATTTCCTAGGTATATCAATCAACACCAAGGGGAGTTTGTTAAATCACATCAGAGTACTACTAATATTTGTGTTTGTTTAAAAGTAGTCTGATAATTCGCATTGTACCCTTGTTGAATAACACTCTCTGTGTACGTGTATATCTATTAACTACCACAACCTCTACTACATTGATGAGAAATCCCTCAGAATCCTAGCATTTCAGCCTTTTAGCTTTGTCAGTATTCTCTGTCAAGAAAAATATATATTGGCATTATCCATGTTATTGCCGGGTAAGTGATATCTGTGTAAAAAATAAATCAAAGATGCTAACTTACTCTTGTCCTTTCCAACGACACAGGTTTTAACGCTGTTTATTACATTCATCACAAAAACCTATTGGTTTTGTAAAATTTCCATTCGAAACATCATCCTTGTTCCGTCTTAGGAGTATGACTATTTTCATCTCTAGTATGTGTTTGAAACATATTGTTTAATCTTTGTAACTCTTCCTGCGAAGTTCAGTATTGTTAAAGTACTCCTGGGCTATTGCAAGGGTAGTATTTGTATCCTCTATTTCTGTTTCTTAACGAATCGGTAAATTGTTGTTGTCTAGATACTTTCCAATTGAAAATTAGAATGTTGGCTTCTAAGTACTTTTACCCTTTACAAAAGAGTCCATACTTTACTACTTTATTGCTCATGCAATTTGCAGTTTGGATGAGACGAACATTATGTATATAAGGAAAACTTGTTATTATCTATACACGCAAAACAGATGCCATTGCTTTATGAACTCATGCAAATTTTAATCTGTGACACCTTTTCGATTTAATGGAAAAGATTATACCATGTCCGAGAAATGTATGGATGGATAACGTGAATCTTGGATTTGTTAGTCCCAAAAAGTCTAAATAAACTACATTTTAATTAGATTTATTTAGATTTAATTAGATAAGTTACATTTTTAGTTAGAATATGCTGCTTTGTGTCAAAGTTGACCGCTTTCTATTTAACTGTTTCCTATTAAAGATACTATCAAAAAGTTACAAAGAAATAATACGAACTGTCAATGTGGTCTCAGACACTGCTTTGATGATAGTGAAATTGCTATGAAAGAACACAAACCCTAAAAAATCTCAATATCTATGGAAAATTCTCCTAGATGATTTTCAGCACGCTGAACAAGAAAAATTTAGTAATCTTATGACTACCTAATGTTGAAATTTTGTGACTAATTGTCTGAAAATGTTATTTCACTATTGTCTTATCTAAGAACCCTATTATCCCTATCCAGAAACAAATTGACATATTGGCCCGGCCAAGGAAGATAAAACATGGTTATTGGTATTGACGTTTGACCAAACCAGCGTTTATTATTGTTGTGAATGGTAATTGTCACTTACTGCCTGCCAATGTTACTAATGTTGACAGCAGCACAGCGGACATAAATCAATATAAACTGTGCATAAACCGAACAGAACAGAACGCTGTAGAAATTTCTATTTACTGCAGAGCCAATAGGAAAACTGCTAGAAGTTAAAAATGAAATGTGATTGGTTTTTACAAGTTGTAGTCTACAGTAGAACATACTAGAATTAGTTTATAATAAAAGAATATAACGTCACTAGTTTTCTAGAGAATTCCGAGTTAAGTGATTTTATATTTTTCCGTCTTGCTTGTGTAATTATTATGCTAAAGTTTGTATTTTGTGTTAATAAAAGTTAGTGTCCGTAATCACGTCAAATAATTCATCAATTATGAATTTACATCCTTATGAAAACTGTATCTTCTTTGTCTTACTATTTAAGCTGTCTAAAGATGTCAGAGAAAATAAAATATTTTGGCATTATAGATCTTTTCGGTATTAAAAGTGACATCAGTGCTTAAATAGAGTAACAGTTAATGTCTGTCCGGAAAGTGATATTGACACTACAGTGATCACGGTTGAAGGTGGAATTATTCTAGTAAGAATAATAACTGATTCTATCAATTTCTTTCAGAGATTCACAAGTTAAAAGAAGTGTTCGAAAGGACAAGAGGAGATGGACACAATGAAGAGCTGAAGAGGTAGAAAATGCAGCAGAAAACGGAAGCTCAAAATAATTGTTCAACATTGTTAATCAGTTAACAGAGCAGAGGACTAAACAAGTGACAGAAGTCAAGAACAAGATTGGAGACCTATTGAAGAGTAAAGATGCAAGGTTGGAAAAATAGATGGTACATTTCCTGGAGGTTCTTAACCAGAATGCTCCAGAGAATCCTCTGGAAGAAAACAAGGGAGAAAATAGAGACAAATTAGACATCAGCAGAAACACATTCTCTACAAGAGATACAGACAGCAGTAAAGGCGCTCAGGAATGGAAAAAGTCCCTGGATTAGACCAGATCACAGCAGAGATGCTTAAAACAGACTTCGAACAGATCAGCACAAAAATAATTGGATCCTTAGCATTACATGGGAAGAAGAGACAATTCTATTACAATAGACCAAAGGGCTCATCTATAAAATCTCTAAGAAAGGAAATCTTCAGGAATGTGGAAATTAGAGAGGAATTACCTTGCTGCCGCTTGCGGGTAAAGCCCTCAACAGGATCCTCATCAACAGGATACAATCAAGCGTGGACTCCTCATTACAGTAGCAGGCCGGCGTTAGGACAGGAAGAGGAATGTCAACCAGATATTCACCCTTTACAACATATTTGAAGAGGCCAACGAATGGAATGCTACACTGTACATCCACTTCATAGCCTTTGAAAAGGCACTTGACTCCATTCACCAAGCCAGCCTATGGATCATCATGCACCAGTATGGAATTCCCCAGAAGTTGATTAAGAAGATCCAGATCTTGGACGAGGACTTTATGCAAGAATAGAACTTCATGCAAGATGAGAACCAGCGCACTGTCATAGATGAGAATGAAATGACAGAATGGTTTCCAGTGATGACTGGAGTAAAACCAGGATGTTGCATGTCTGGATTGCTGTTCCTAATAGTAATCAACTTGGTGATTAGAAGAGTAGTGTAAAATGCAAGGACCAGAATCCGATGGAACTTCATAACCATGTTAGAGAACCTCAGTTTTGCTAATGACATTGCCCTACTATCATCGGCTATGAATCATCCACAGGAGAAAACTATAAGATTAGAAAACAATGCGTTCAAAGTAGGTCTAAAGCTAAACAACAAGAAATGCAATGCGTTGAAAGTAAACAAGAAGAAACGAAACTTTTAGTTTGGCAAAATGAAGTTGAGGAGGTGGAAAACTTCATCTATCTAGATGCGAACGTGTCCAAGGATGGTGGAGGAACAGAAAATGTCAAGAAGAGGATAGCACTCGGAAGTGTACAAATGAAACGACTAGCCAACATATGGAAAGAAAAGCACATCAGAAGAAAAACGAAAGCAGGACTTTTCAAGAGTCTTGTACAATCAGTACTACTATATGGATGTGAAACAAGAAAACTAACCAAGGGAGAAGAACGGAAGCTCGACATCTTCCAGATCAAGTGCTCGAGAAGAATTGTCAGGATACAGTGGTAGCAACACGTAACCAACAAAGAAGTTCTAAAGACAGCAAGAGCTGAGAACTTCAGTAAGGAGGTAAGAAGATGAAGGTGAAAGTGGATCATGCATGTAATGTTGAAAGACAGGAATGATGACTGTGTGATTGCCTTGGGATGGACACGAGAAGGAGAAAGGATGCGAGGTCGCCTGAAGACAACATGGAGTAGATTGGTAGAGATGGAACGCTATAGATCAGGATGGACCGCATGAGACCTCTGCCGCCATGCTGCTGTCAACCGACAAGTCTGGAGAAAATGTGTCCGGACCTTATTTGCGTCCTGGCACAAAAAGAAGTATGGTTAAAGCAAAGTACCACATTTAATGTCTGAAAAATACAATTTTTTTATTTCTAGCATTGAAAAAATAAGTGTAATGTTTGAAACTAGACTGAAGTGGAATACAATCCCTCTTATAATATTTTTTCCAACAAAGAACCATCTTTTTCATAAAAGAAAAATCTGTCATAGATCAGACTTTAGTCGAGTTTGTGAGGTAACAATGCACTAGAATCTCTGAACGAAAGACGTCCTTTTTCCATGTGTTGACCCTCGCAAATTTTGCTCTGTAACTTGCTGCTCTCTCGTCCAATTACAAATCGCACGACGTCTATACAATAACTTTTCTAATCTGTTATAGAGAAGAACATTACTTGTAATGGGAGCAAACACTCGAAATTTTATTCCAAAGAAATCTAAAGAGAAGCAGTCTATTCACTAGTTACGTAATGGAAATAGAAGACAATCTACTGTTCTTGAAATAGCTTAGGAAATACCTTTTCAGTTTTTAAGTTTCCAAAGACAACTTGCTTGAAACTCATCCTTAGGCAAGCACCTGGTCGTAGTTCTAACACGGGCCAGGAATAACAGAAGTAACGGGACATTTTCAAAACCAGTGTGTTTTTGTGATAAAAGATAATCAAAGCATCCGAAAATGGAGTTTTCCCAACGTCACCCATAAAAATGGTATTTATTTGTTTACAAAATTATTGACGTCAGTAAAGCTTGTTCGATATATTGAAGCTTTTCTGCAAGGGTTAGACAACATTGTGCAAACAAAAATACGAGAGAGAAACGTTTTAAATTTAGTGTAATGATTAATTCACAGGTGCTTTGAATCACTGTAGTAGGTAACAGGCTAATCTTTTATGTGTTGATAACAGCTTAAAACTGGTAATACAATGAATTTATTTACTAAATTAGGATACATTTTCCGGTAAAAAGGGTAAATGGACATTGCAGATAGATAGATAGATAGATAGATAGATAGATAGATAGATAGATAGATAGATAGATAGATAGATAGATAGATAGA
>JANTCA010036929.1:2500-20369 GCA_024741275.1 Chironex yamaguchii
AAATGCGAGGAAAACTTTGTTCGGAACACTGTGTCGAGAACAGAGTTGCTATGATGAATGCACTAAAATTGCGCTGATTAATTTCATAAACTTAAACGTCCCTAAAAGCCTATCTACATAAGGCAAGTCAGCCCGTTTAACCTGGCTGACTCGAGTAAGCTAAGGTTTGAGCAAACAAAAGAAGTTTAAGAAAAGACCGACCCGGCTAGCCTCGTTTTCACTTAATACAATCTGTCTTCACTCCAATGTGGCAAGAAATCTGCGTTGGTGTGACATTTTCATCTGTCTAAACGGAGCCAGCTCTTTTTGCTTCGTTTATATGCTCTCACTATACGTTTCGCATACGAATAAAGCTTTGCTTAACAAAGAATTTCTTTGTTTGTTTTTTCGGTAAACGGAGCTTGCTGTACAGGATGTAAGAATTCTATTAAGATGCTGAGTCGCAATAAGTGGTATCTCAAACTTCAATGTCAGAAGAAAATTAATAGTAACTGGTTTTAATTTTTCATTCATATCTTTTACATATGTCTCAAAGGATACACTGTTGTCGTATTAGAGTCAATGTCTTCTTTATTAAATCTTAGCTTCTATTAAACATTGAAGATACGGCAACAACTGCAACATCTATCTCTGTTCGTGGAGGGAAATTAGCTTGTATTTTGTCTCACAAATAACGTACTAAGCAACTATACTTACACAAAATATCGGTATAAACAATATTACAATCAGACAGCTTTTGTGTTTGCCTCTACATAATCGACCAATCTTCAGCACAGACAGATTCAAGTCCTAGTCTTTTATCGATTCAGTTAAAGTCATGCATCCAAAAGGTCACTGTATAATAAGTCACGCTTTTCCTGAGATACTTTTCTAGAGATCCCTCTCACATCCTCAGGGTACTAGACAAGGAGATGCACCTGTTTATGTCTCAATATGTCGACCTTAGATGTGATTGGATCGTATATCTTTTCCTGTTAGCTGCATTTTTGGTGTTAGGAGAGGTTTTTGTGGGAGAAGGGAAAAATTTACTCTTTATGGGATCGTGGTGTCACAGAAGTGAATGCCCTGTTTCCTTTTTCTAATCTTGATTTCAATACAACTTTCTGGGTAGCTGCTAAAGATCGAGTTTTCAGGCGTATTAGGCAAGCCTAACTTTACTCTAGTCCTTACATTGCATACTTAGATAAAGAAAATGAGGCTGGGAGGTTGTTTATTAACAAGAGATCAGATAAAACGGCAAAAATATGTTGCCCACCTACGTGATATTGCAAACACTGTAGATATAGAACAAATTCGAGGATTAAGATTTTGATAAACAGGTAATATCCCGTATCACGTTTTTTTGTGTTTAGCAATAACAAAATGTCTCTTTATATGATCGATAAAAAGTTGCTGAAGATATTACGAACTTATACATGAAATTAAGTTAATAAAAAAAACTTGGATAAGGTGAAAAAAGTATGCCCCAAAGTTATTGTTGTTGGCTCATGATACATTTTCTTCTGGACCTTTTATTCAAAGTCGTAATAATGCAAGAAAGCATTTTTCCCGTGTTTGATTGAGTGTATACGGAAAAAGAAGTCTGAGTTTTGCAGATTGCTCAAATCAGCCAAGTTGAGTAATCCTAATCCACAACCTATTGGTTCCCTATCGGATGGGTGTGATGTAAAATGCATCACTTTGACCAGACTGGCCTAAATTACATCTTAGTATGTTGACGAAACACGTAAATTTGTGACCTTGGTTCCAGAGAAACATAGCATATGTATAGCTGACAATGGTTTAGCTACTTGCTTCATCAAGCATCCTTTGACCACAAAATGACAGAATATATTTCGTTATGCGTCAGCCACTAAAGAAGTAAATATTACCTTTCACCTGTTTTATTAACTTTACTAAATTATTGCGGAAACCTAACAATTTTACTGTACAAGCAAGGCGACATGAAGCCCGGGTGGTCAAATAATGCGACTCTATGTCTATTATGGATCGAAACTAAATCATAAACAAAAAGAACAGAAACTGAAAAACACAGCATTATTGGAAGAGTTTTTCCCTTTACAGAGTCCTGATTTTCTCGTTTTAATGTAGTTTTTTCATTCCTTATTCTTATTGTTTATGATTGTCTAGTTTTGATGTACGTTTTGTATTAAAAGGTTACCATACATTTATACTTTCCTTTTTTACAACTCATACTCTGAAGTTTGTCAAGCGAAAATGTATGGGTTTATTGGACATGATTTGGACACGAAGATAAAATTTCTTATTAAAATTTGTCATTTGGTTCGTGACTGAAAGAAGTCGCGATGTTGTACATCACGAGTGCTAAACAAAGTATAGAAGACAACAGGCATTGAACAAAGGTTATTTTAGATCATCTGTTTACTTTTGAAAGTCAAGTATTCATCTTAACAGTGATACGGATTTCCCTTTTTGGGCTTTATTCTGAGTGCTTTACTACCCTTTCAAAGAAGCAATTGATCCATCAGATCAGTACTGATGACTAGATCTACCGATCCTTAACCCTCTGTAGTCTATGACATCCCATGAGTATGAATGGTAGATGTATTACAAAAGAGTAACAAGATGAGAACCCCTTTAAGCTCATGTGCTATAGGCGATTGCTCAAGATTCTCTACACTGGGGGTAAGTTCAGTTAGTGCGTTCTATAACTCAGTACCAAGCTATTGCTACTAAATGCAGAGAAGAAGGACAGATGACAGCTGTATGGAAATGAGAACAGTTCAGCAAACTACTAGTAATAGCAGGAGAAAATGCCATGGGAGAAGAAAATCTGTGTAATCGTCATCACGACGATGCTGATCATATCAGTGACAGAGGCCATAGGAATACGAGAGCTGGCAGAGCCACATACAACCACAAAGAGCGGAACTTGTTGGCAGCAACTTGTTGACAGTACCCTCCCAGAGTTGTAAACGTGATGGTTATGAGATACTTATCACGAAAAAGAACAGCATAAAAACAGAGTTTGATGACAGCAGGAGAGGAGAGGTAGACGTTTAAGGATAATAACTAGCAGAAAGGACTAACAAGGAAATTTAGGTACTTTTTAAAAGCATAGTCGGTAGAGAGCGTAGCTGATTCCTATTCCAGGGTTAGGAAGTTTTACCAGGAATTAAAATCTTTTTTCAGAGTGGGCTCTTGTTGCCTTCTTTCAATAATGGTATTTTGTTTGCTATACCACGGTGCCTTTGTAGGTAGAATAATGTGGCTGTTAAAAAGTAAAGGTATAATAACGTTAAATAATGTAGGTTGCAATGAAACAAAAGTTAAAGCTAAAATATCCAGAAAAATGTTCTTGTCTGACACTTTTTAGAAGATGGATTATCAGAAAGAGAAGCATAGATAAATGGCAACCTCTTCATTATGAAACATAGATAGAAGCTAGCCAATCAGAAATAGTGAAGAAAAAATACAAAATACGAAACGACGAAAAGAAAGTGCAAAAATTCGTTATTGGAAGAGTCCAAGCAAAAACAACCAAATTCCTTCAGCTTACAGAGTCCTGCATTCCTTTTTTTCGTGTAGGCAGACCACGATACACTTAGATCGAAAGACGATTTTGCTAAGTCAATAAACATGTTTCGATGTAGGCAAGTTGAATCACGACAGTTTACTGGAAAGGCACTTCTGGTGTTCAGTACATTCACTGGGATTCTTTCTGATTTCTTACTGGGATGCAAAAAGTACTAGACACCAACGGATTGTAACCGTTTGCCTTAGAGTTTCTGATCAACTGCGTCGAACGCCTTTCGGGCAAATAATGCATTCGCAACATTTGTAAGATCTAAATCTTCCCTTAGGCTAAGTTTAGACGTCGTATCTCATCTAAATTAAATTACGTAGAATTTAACACAAACTCGATAGAAGTGTGTCTCCAATTTTTGTGTCGCATTTTGCTTCGCATTTTAGTACCATTCAGGATTTGTTATTTTGATTTTAGCATGCACTCCTTGGTTCGACATTAGGGACTAAGACCTAAATCATTTGAATTTTATTCAACATAAATCTATTGTGAGTCAAGTTTAACACAAGTTTGAGAGTTGGATTTAGACGATGATTTTTTCATGGATATAATTATAACATCAAATTTGACTGTGTCTGTTAATCTTCTCTTTTCGGTATCCACACTGCCTGTGAGTACAGAGTTACGTTTCCAGGAATTTATCCATATGTTATAAAACTTTGTCTAGTAAAATGTATTCTAAGGAGCTTGCTTCACTTAAACCATCTGATTTCCAGTTAAAACAACAAAGGCGTGAGAATGCAATTTTCCATCAGTTGCACCATGGGTATTTTCTTACCTTCGTTGCAGCTAGTACAAATATGTCTCTAAAATTTTGCTACTTAAACAAAGCATTGAAAGGTATCCATAATTTGATAAATCTGTTTTTTCTTCGTCCAAAATATGATATAAATTGCACACCCAACTTGGTGTCCGTCAATGTTTGTTTTTGTTCATTGGTGTTATGCTTTATAGAATTCGCTAGAAACGTTACTTTTAGGGATTTTAATAGGTTTCTGTAAATTCATTACACCATAGACTAAACTATGGACTAAGATTTTAGCATCCTTGCTTCCAAATTAAACAACATTGGAATGTCCAATGGTATTATTAGCTAAATCAAAATTCTCTTCTCGTTTTCTTAATTCAAGTTCGCTTTTTATGACATATTTTGGCTTGAACATATTGGTTCTTTTTTTCGTCATTGTTGTTTGCTGGCAGTAAAGCTGAAATGAAGTCCTCTTTTAACATGGTATTTTTGCTTGAACTATAAACCTTTGAATATGATGTTGAAACGTATCATATGGTAGCCTATAAACGTTTTTAATTAATAGTCATTGTAATCCTTAAATAACTTAGGTCCAGGTAGACCTCATGACTAACTTTGGCTTTGGCATTACATCATTATAGCCAGCCAGATATTTTATAATTTACAGCATCACTTCTTTAAAACATTTATTAGTCTATGTTTCTTTGCCTTGCCAATAACCTTCTCATTTAAATAGTCTCGGTAATTCTACGTACATAGATTTTAATAATCCTTTACTTTGACATTTAGGCTCCATTTTGTACGTTTATCACAAAGCTTGAGAAGCGATGATTGCTGCCTCCATACCTACCTATTGTAACTAGCATTACCTCACCTTAAAGTTAAAGTAACAAATTTTGCTTTGAAAATTTGCGACATTACGTTAAAAACATACTTAATAGCTTTCTTCTTCTGACATCCTTTAGAGCATGTATCGTCAGAAAAGTAAGTTTGTTTATAAGAATTTTATAGAATTATAAGAAAGTTTGTAATAAAATTTTCAATATTTATATCATTTTTCTATTGTCGTACCTTTTCAGGTGTGTACTTGAAAGGTGGAACGGTATTTACAAATACTGTTGCAGTATATAAAAGGCAGGAAAATATCTTGCTACTGTCTGATTACTTCTAACGAACTGTCCAGGTACAAATTTTGCAATTGCAGGGCTACACGTATGGTCCTTAACGTTCTGACCTAAAATTGTCCTAGAAGTCTCCTGCTGATTGCTTGTAATGAAATGCGCCTACCTTAATTCTTGAGATAATCTCATTAATGTTAATTTATTCCTGTCGAAGCAGGAAAGACATCTTTTATTCATGTAGAATTAAGTTATATTTCCATGACTTACGTCCATATCGAGAACTAGTTTGATTGCCTCCCTTGTTCACAAACTTTTGAAAATATTTCAAAGTGCTGAACATTTTTTCACAATTATTTCACCACAACATGCCTGATACCACTTAAAGGTAAACTTGCTTCTTCGTTAATGATGTTATTAGCCCTCTACCTGACCTATATTGCTTTAATATATGATCATTGTCACTTAACGTCGTTTGGTATAAGCTAGATTGATGACTAGCGTATGGTGTCCATTGCAAAAAAAGTACACACGTTGAGTAAAGGAAGAAAATGTCGAGTATCGGTTGCTATTCATGATGCTTCCTAAAAGTCAGCTTCCTTTAAAATTTTCAATTTAGCTGAGATTATCAGTCTGATTGTGCAAATTGCGTACAATTTACTTGGGTTACTATAGTGCCTTTCCTAATGGCTAACAAAGGTCTGGTTAAAAAGTGGTACTTTAATCTTGTCAAAGTGGACTTCGGCATTCGAGATCGTTACTCTTAGTGCAACTATTGTAGTAATACTCAACTCCTGACCTCTTGACTGTCATACGACAGTACTTTCAAATACGTCGTGATAATTTCCTACACAAGGGTTTGAACCTGTAATCTATCCTTCTAGTGCCAGGAGATTCACCAACTGTCTTCAAACATATTTATAAAGACTGGTGAGTTTATGCATGACTTTTACACAGGTCTTTTCCTGAAAGGATTTCGGACCATTCCAACTTTTTTGATAGAAATTAAGTTTCTGAGAAATACCACTCGATAAGTGGAATATAACTTCAAACTTGCAACTCTCAAAAGCAGAGAAAAAGAACATTATATTTAGAACGCTAGTTGTTTACTCTTAGGGACATAGAAGCTTTTCTTATCTCCGGAAATGAGGTAGGCTAGATAGCAGCACGTGTTTATTGAATTTTGCATCATGGAATTATGGTAGTCCAGTTTGCACCAGTGTTAAGTCAAAACTAAACTTTTGGAGTTACACAATCCTTTAGAAAAGCATCAAATACTCTGATCTTTTGTATGTACATTAAACCTCCCTTGGTTCACAAGATGCGAGAAAATAAGTAATTGTCGATGTCTTTTATGCAGTAATATCCTATTAGAACCGTTAAAGAAATGCCGACAATAAGGCCGTCCATCAAGTATTTTCAACTGCCAGTTGTTATTCTTGAGAATTCATAAGTAACCTGTACGAACAAATTACTTTTCAGTGATAGATAGTGGAGCATTAAAGTAATTTAGCGTGTTCCATTAATGGCACAAAAGCAAATGCGGGGGATCTAACTAGCATTCATGTGATATAATAGGACTTCGTATTAACTTGTGTTCTCAACAACACTGCCAACAGTATCGCAGCACGTTGTTGTTTGCAAGACCCACAAGAATCATAGATTTAGTTATGTTTGATTCGCAGGAATGTGTATCAGGACTTCCAGGGCCAAAGACACAAAAGATATTTTTTGATCCTTTAAGGTTTGCAAACAGTGTACAAAAGACTGTACCCTACTATTTTCCAAATTAAAATAACACAATTTGAAGAGAGAAGCCAAACAAACTTTCTCGGCTATAATCACAGACATCCTTAACCAACCTCATACAACAATTATAAGTTCCGTGCTTGATTACTTGAGCACTTCAGATGCCTTTTAGCAATGGTGACAGTTATTAACTTGCGAGAGGGATAAATCACAAAATCGTCCCTAAACTTGCGAACACTAATACATCCAAGGGAAAAAATCGTAGTTAAATGCATGGTTAAGTCATCGCAAGTAACAAAATGTGCAATTACCAAAGAGCGTTGCATTTAAGCATACGGGTACGTGGTAGTGAAGTGAAAACGTCCAAGTGCAGAAAAATATCCATTATTAGATAAAAATGTTACCATATGCATTACCACACAGTAAATAAGCCGAGATAAAAAGCAATTGTGCCTTTGGGTATTCTTTAAATCATATGGAAGGAAACTGTTGCAAACGGAATATCTTCGCTCATTATTAATCGCCAGAGCATTGTCTTCTTTGAACCTACAAAAACATCATTTGTACTTATCTCTTGGATAAAGACAGCAAGAAATTTTTATTAAGAGAGAAAATATTCTGGAGTGTTTTGGCCCATAAAAATTTTGTTTTTCATCTGTGGCTAGGAGAACTTTTAGGTTTAATCAAACCTCAACTCTTTTGACCGGTAAAGCTTCCTACTGATTCTTAGGTAGCTTTGAAAAGCAAAAATTAAAACTCGGTAAGAGAGTGAAAAGTTTGGGCAGATAGAATTATCCAGCAGATTTTAAGTAGCATACTCATGATGAAAGTATAACTGATTCCAATATTAAAGGTTGGAAATTAGCAATATTAAAGGTTGGAGTCATCACTTGTGTGTATTGTTTTGAAGACCTTGATTCGCCAACATTCTATTTCTTGTAGTGACGAGGATTCGAACTTATAACCTGTGGTATACAAAATCCACTAGACTGAGATGATGTTATTACCAAGTGAAACTGACATTTCAAAATATCGCAAAATCCAAGCAGAGAAGCCTAAATTAAGGAACAGGGTCAACAATGTACCCAAGTAGATATTGAGCTCGGTGACGTGACTGATTTCTCTTCATATAACTCTGCGGAGACTACCTATATTACATTACGTGTTTCGTGCACCACTCATTTCTAACGTCTTCCTGAAATCATGATATGGCATTCATGCAAATAGCATGTTTGACCGAAAAGCCAACACTGGATTTAAACCATCGTTATCTCTTTGTGTGTAGCATAAAAAGAACATTCCTAAATAGAAAGGATTTTACAGGTATAAAACCTGATCATGGAGAAGAGCATATTCAATGGAGAGGTGGAATTCTTTGCTTGATTGACCATCGTGTTCCTGAACGGTTCAAAGCTGCACAAGGTGATCTGATGTAACCGAAGCTAAACTTGTAGCAACCACCCATCTGAGTATGGAATGAAAGCTTCTTAACTGCTAACCTAGCCCTTTTGCTACTGAAGTAAACGACATCCGGAATAAAGTCGAAAATGCACAGTAAATTACCTGTCACAACTTAGCTGTTCGCCAAACTCGAGAGAAAAACAACTTGTCCGCATTGTTTATTGAGTAATTTGACCTCACCCCCTTATTCCCTCGCAGTGTTTCCTTTCGAGTTAAAGACATACCCAATTTCTTGACTCGGATGTCTTGTATATAATTCATAAGCACTATTTGCATTTAGATCGTGAAAACGATGGTGGAAAACCCGACTGACAAAATCATGGCTGTCGGATTGCTGTAATGTTAAGACACTAACTTCAGCAATACGCCATCGTGCGTCGCTATTTCAATATTTACATACAAACACGGATAAACGCTGGTGTCCATGATTAACACATGAATGGCACGGGTTAACTGTGGCACCTTACTTATAAAGATGTTTTGCAATCCTGTAATACTGTATTGTTGAACTAAGAATACTACGACAGCATACGTCTTCCTCAGGTTAATGTTGATCAATCGTACGTATTGGCGCCAGTGAAGTGACAACGACTGTCATTCGCATGGCGCTGTTTTGGATCAAGTTAACACTTTCCATTTTACCTAAAGTTTCTTAATCCCGAAATGTAGTTTATAATTGCATTAAAGTGAGAACTGCATACCTGTTCCTAATTCAAAGTTATTTCCAGCTTATAAATGTGTGAAATATGCGAGACAATAGTAAGAAATAAATATTACAAACTTCCTCCTGTAATAATTACTTTCTTAAGCTACTTGAATTACTTTACATTTATTCTTAGTCCGAAATGTACACTTCATGAGAAAAAATGAAAAAAGATCATCTTCTTGTAGAAAGGTGCGTTGTGGTTTATCAACTCAAAAGTAACTTTAGACAACGACTAGCCAAACTACTAAACTATTACGTCATAGTGTTTAGTCCTGTTTGAGCAACTAAAAATAACATCACTATGATTTGTTACCATCATTATTTCTTTTCCTTTTAACTCATTTACTGCTTAAAACAGCAATAGCGGAATCTTAGGTGGCAATGCGAGGGAAATTCTTGCAAAAAAAGAGCAAATGTCATTATATTAGATTAATGACCTTGCATCCAAGAAGAGGATAGAAAACAGTTGATTGTCGTAGTTATATGGGCATCGTAATTTGCAAAAACTTTTGAGATTAGAAAGATAGAGGCAAGGATAGGAAGGTGGTCAAAACTGTCTTTGTAAGTGTATTCTTTCTTGAGCGTTTCCGTAAGACGAGAGGTTATCTTGTCCTAATTACAAGGAGGACCCATAACAACATTCCTGCCTTAACTAGTAAGAAGAATTAAATGCCTCACACTCTAAAGTTAGACACCGAAAGAATTGGTAAACAAGATCATAAACATTTATAAATTTGTCTCACTTGCGACAAAGGAAACACATATATTCTGTACCAAGGATCAGGCCTTTTACCTCGGTTTTGAGTAGTTACATTCTTGTTTATACTTGGAAGACAAAAGACTTAAACGACTGAACGAAAATAACGGCATTCTCTTCTACGTATGTACAGTGTATACGTTCATTTCCAGGCTTCTACGAAGTCCGCTTCCATGCTATGCCGAAAAAAGTCACCAAAAGCCAGCCAACTAAAAGCGCCCAGAAAAACAAGATGGAAGAAAATGAAGTCCCTTAATTTATTCTAGATAAAAATGGACAAAACAACTTTGATTTTTAGTATTCATGACTTGAAGCGGTGACTCTTCATATTCCTGAAAATAGGTACAATTTGTGGAAATATGCTATTCAAGGGAATGTCTTCAAATACTAACACGGCTTGATGAAACTTAAGTGAGCTCATATTTGAGACAAGTACATTGTCCCACATAAAAGTTCCTTAACTTTCATGAAACTTAAAAATTGCTTTTAGTAATCAACTTGTCTGTAAAGCTTCGGGTCTGGCACTAACCACAGAAAAAAGTCAGAATACGGTAATACTGAGTTTGTAGTGAAAATATAGATCAAAAAATATTTTGGGAATGTGAATAAAGAAAAGAACAAGGGACATGACACAGAATTATTTCGTAGTGCAGTATACAAAACCTCATATTTTAGATTATGAATGTGACTGTTAATTCATTGGCTATGCATCACACGCGTTTCTTTAGGTTACAGAATTGATCCAGCTCTATTCAAAAAATAACCCAAGCGTATGATGCACCTTCTTTAACGAGATATGTACGTGATAAAGCTACTTCAGAAAGCAATGTATTCATTCTAATCTGAGCGTCTTTATATTCAACGAAAGCGTGAATAAATTTAGAACTTTCAGTGCACTGTTGTAATCTTATAATGTATTTTACCTGTTGTAACAAACTGCATCATGATACGGGGACTTCTTCATACCAGCAATCATAAAGGATATTTTTAGCATTTACTTCTCTGCTATCTGATCACGGCCTTATTTATTGCGTACCATATCAAATTGTCTACAAAAAGAGTGCCATAAAAATCCTCTACTATACTGCTTAGTTAAATAAGTACAAAAGAATTCCCTAAGGCTAGATTGTCTCTTGGTAAAATGGTAGAAAATTATATCATGCAGGTCTTTGATAACTGTCTCCATGCTCTAAACCTGGACAACAACAATAGCGTATTAGCCATAGCACGCATATCACAAGATGGGTATCAGCTTCTCTTGGTCAATTTGTTATCGGGCCATCTTATCGGTTTCCGAAAGCGTTTAGTTTTTATTTCTTATGCTCTATCTCTATTTTTAAGGATGTACCAAATTAACTTCTAAGGCAGATCGTAATCTTGTTAACACAATATTGATGAAAAAGGGAAGACAAAAATTTTACAAACGCAAAATCAAAAACAATGTACATGAACCACGAATTTTATGCTATTACAGCGAACGTTCTGAAGATAAGATCTTTTGAATGCAATTTTAACTTGCTACGTGACTCAGTCTGAGGAAAAACAAGTTCAAGGTCTGGTAAATAAGGATGGTGCCAACAACTAATTATGGGTTGCATTACCCTCTGAAATAAATTAAACTTATTGTCAAAAGCTCATCGTTCACTCCAGATTGTCATTAGTGCTTCCTGCTAAATGCAAATTGTGATGTAAATTCAGAGAATGCGATTACCTTGGAGACATAATTTTCAAATCTTTCCAGTACTAAGAGTTGCCATCAGGTGGCTTATAAAATGGAAAAAGTTTACAAAACGAATGAACAACCACAGAAAAAGGATCTTCAGACGCCAGCTGCAGCATCATTAACAAAAACAACAACATATACATAATAGGAAAAGGATGGATCCGTAAATAACGGAACACTTTATATTCTATTATATGAAACCTTTCGAGAAATTCCGATAAATAAGAAATTGAATGAAGTTATACTGCATTTTAGCATATATAACATCAAATATATGAGAAAAAGTGAATTGTTTATGTTTGTAAACTTGTGAAAACTATATTGAATTCAAATAAGTAGTTAAAGTGTTAATGACAATTGTAACAGGATATAGAGTGGTTTGAATCCCTTGGAATGTAGATATTTTTCAGTTTTTATGCAGTATATGTGATCTTCAAATTCTAGTGAAAGCAGCTATGTTTTTCTTTGTTTGTGAATGCTCTCAACTTATCCACCTCAAACGCTAACCTTACATACTTTAATTGCTTTAATGTTTAGGTATGTTTCCTCGCCAATCAATAGAGAAAACGAGTAGTAGAAGAAACTTGAATTTTATAATAATTAGTACATTATGCAAAAATCGTGCCTTGTGCTAAGCAAAAGCCAAAAATGTGTCTGGCAATATGTTTCTG
Organism: Chironex yamaguchii; assembly: GCA_024741275.1. Lineage (NCBI taxonomy): Eukaryota > Metazoa > Cnidaria > Cubozoa > Chirodropida > Chirodropidae > Chironex > Chironex yamaguchii. Next base: position 14,981 of record JANTCA010036929.1, read on the forward strand.
CTCTTCTAAGCATCTTTCTAATTCAGGATGAAATAGAAAAGTGTATGGTTATTAAAAACCACAGAAAATTGAAATTATATATGAAATCAAAATTGCTGTCATTATGGCATCTATATATATAGTTCAGCCCGAAATCGACAGGCTGCAAGTAACTCTTCCGTGAAATGCAGACGGTTTTTAATAAAAATATTAAAATTAGACTCCGTTCAGTCGTTTATTTGCAGCTGCACTTTGCTTGATAAAATTATGGGTATTTTTAATACTGATATGTCGAAAAGGTATAGAAAGTTGAGAATTAAGCTATCAAGCTTCACTAACAGAGTTCTCCAGAGTTCTTGCCTGAATATATGTAGGTCCTGGTCTTTCTATGAGACGCGGTGGTGAAAATTGCCGAAAAAGAGCAATAAACAATAGGTTTTTCAAACATAAAATGACTATAACAAATCAACTCATTGACGTATTCGAATTTCTCGGAACTGAAAAATTGAGAATCGTTGATACTGGAAAGATTTTCGAAGAAGTAAATTTGATGCGTGTATCTTGATTTTGGAAAATAACAATACTTGGCGACCAAGACAAGTGTGAAAAAAGAATAATGTCATATTTCTATTTAGATAAGCAAAATAATCATCACACCATGCAGTATGTAAACAAATATAGATTAAAAAAAACTACTCGATTTACTTTAAAGGCCAACATGTCTACTTTTACATGGAACAAGTGCAAATGATGATAAATGGATGTTTTGTATACACAACAAAATGCTGCTAGTAAACGTATACTCTAAAAGACAGAGATTCAACAAAAAGAGAGGGCAATCGGCGTTGAATGGTTAATAGTCTTTGGACCTTTGCTGTCGAGGTGTTTAGCTTGGTTGCAAGACTGTGCTAAATGACATTGCATAATTATGGAATTGAGACCTGCTCCCGAAATTACAGTAGTTTCGATTTAATTCTATGCACTAGAATGCGTTAACCTATTCCTGCATTTTTATTCTTACATTTTACTCTTTTCACCAGCACTTGAAAATACAACATACACCAGAATAAGGCCTTGTGTAGTCTTGGATAATACGAACTGCTACACCCAATTGCATTATGTTTGAAATAACGGTAATCCTGTCCATATATCGAAGGCTGGGAAGGTCTCCCGCTACCCCACGCCTGCATTCCTCCTATCAGATTATATGTATGCCAACTAAAATGTCTAGAATCCAAACTCCCGGTTGATTTCGCCACACGGCCAAAACAAGGTCAATGAACAAATACCATCCGGTGCAGAAAAGGTAATGGAGATGATTTCGTTAGATTACTCAATTATTTGAAATAATATACAAAATTAGATAAAAATTCAAATAATTTCTTTAAAGAAAACTAAAACATTTATAGGCCGAAACCGCCAAATCGATTTTGTATAAACGCTCTGTCGTTTGTATTTTGCGTAGCACATCAAGTTCTATTTGCGACGAAGATAAATAGGCTTGAGAAGGTATCAACAAAACCTGTATTGTAACTTAGGTCCTTACCAGTAGTGTAAATAATAAGATGAGCGAGTTACATCATCTCCCCACTAAACATCCTTGTGTTGTTGCTTTTGCGAGAAAATCAGGGTATTTTGTAGTCAAATAGACCACTAAATGCTGTGTTTGAGATTTTTGGAACTTGATCGACAAATGATACCACCACTAAAAATGTGTATTCATGATACTTTCAGTATTTTAGAACACAAAAGACCTGATTAATTCTGTCAGAAATTTTACAATGTTGCACATAAATTGAGAAAATATAGTTACATCACTGGACCTCATTGTCAGTAAAAAGCCCTGATAGGCAAATAAAGCGTTTCAATGTGAGGTGCTGCCTATAGCAAGGGTGTAGATGTTGGAAACCGTATTTCATCTTCATATGATTAAAATGTTATCTGAACCAGATGTTTCTGGTTTGGTTTGTCTGTAGACACAAGATGAACTCATCAAAGATTCATTGTGTTAGTCATAAGTGAAATATTGCTATGGTTTCGATTTAAGCCAAAGGTAATGTTCCTTAGGTCAATATGTAAAGAAGAAGGCACAGACAATATTTTGTCGGACTACTTTCAAAGATGTTTGTTGCACACACTTTCATTAACATGTAAACAATAATGATTTTATTGTTTAAACGTCTAGCTATGAGTTGCGTTGCTATGAGAGAATCGTCACTGAAAACAAATCCAAGATGCCAACTCTAAGAAAACAGAAGCATAATTTCACAGACTACCGGCAAATTTACGATTGCTGTACATGGCACCATTAACGGCTATTAGTAACGCTACATGTTGTCCGACCGTCCCTGCATTGTAGTCTGACAAACTGAAAATGACCTCACATACAGGGGCCACGGAACGACATTAAAAGGTGGAGGGGCCAACAATTCCTAAAAGATAACATGTACAACATGCTAGCATAAAAAAGTATGCGATGATTCTCCCCCCAAAACCACTATATGTAGAGTGATCACAATTTCATGTTTTTTTTTAGTTTTCAATTTACTGTATTTGTACTTTTATTGCTTTGAAAAAAAGCGGGGAGCCATGGCCCCTTGATCCCCCGTCAAAGCCGTCCCTGGCATACTATGGTGTTTCCATCACTATCTATGTTCCCAGAATTCGAGATTCGTTTACTTTTATACAAACAAAAGTTTTGTTGACAGTACAAACCTTGGCAATGGCTAGGAGAATTACAATGTAGCATAAAGGTGTAAATTAAAGCGTTGCATGTCACACTTTTTAGGAGTATGGAACATCAGCCGTAAGCAGAAAAGAAAAAGGCAAAAACACAGTAATGTTTAAGATGAAGAATATAGTAAAGCAAGTAAACTTTTGTTCGATTGGCTAGACGAATTCTTTGTCCACAAAATGCTTGTCTTCTGCCTATAACGCGAACGAAGTCAAAGGTTATAAGGCCGAAAGACAAACTTGTTCTGCTAATCATCCAAAACTTGTCTCTACTCTAAAGATTATTTTATTTTGTTAATGTCTGGCAGACGTACACAAGGGCTTATCTTGGGTTTCTCCAAGCGTGACATGGTTGTTTTTTGCAAGGAATTTGAGTTAAAAATGTGTTTTCAGAAACTGTTATCCAACGCTTTTAGATATGCAACCTCCATGTGGGGCTTGGCATTTGCACAAAAACTCATGAATAACTCAACTATTTTGCGTGGTAGGCGCACTGTCATTATGAACGGATAAACTTGAACCGTAACCTTGATTTGTAAACTCCCCGAAGTTATATAGCAGGAGCTTTCTGCTTAAAATTGAACGATAGTTGCCAATTTGAACGGCAATTTTCGGTACATTAGATTTGGAATAGCTACCTAGTGCTATTGATACTAGCGAACCCAAAAGCAGAAGAGAAAAAGAGTATTACACTTAATCCGGGATTACTTGAAGTATCAATAAAAATTTACTGATTGATTACCAGATCTTCAAGTGAACCACTTCGAAGAAATTAGCCTCATTTTCGATATGGCGTTTTTCGTCCTTTCATGTTAATAATGAGTTACTCTCAGTTAAATACAGAATACAGAGGTGTTGTAAAGAGGGAGACAAGAACTGATGAGATGGAAAGTATGAAGATATTTGTAAAGAAATGATTTTAAGGCATGTCCTAGTCGCAGTCTGTAACCACTCAGGTGCGTATAGTATGACAGTAGACACAGTTCTATATAAATGTGCCTGCCATCTCAGACGGTGTCTTGGCCATCTGTCCACACAAATATATGTTTTCGAGCGAGCCATTAACGTATTGTTGAATACTTTTCTTTATCGAAGCAATATTGCATCATTCAATCTAATTCAAATATCACTGGCCAGTCCAGATTTAAAATACCATATTATATGTTGCAAATTCTATAGACAGAAGCCATGTGCTTGTAGAGTTGAAAGTAAACTACATATTTGGGAGTGTTAAGATAACTCACATCGTTGTATCAACATTGTAACAGCTGCCAATGCCAAACTATGAAACAAATAACACTAGCCATAATTAAAATCTTACCCAAGTATCAAGGAAGACCGCTGATTAAACAGATGCATATTTGTGTTAAACCGGTGTCAATGTTTAGTTTTAGACACATTACAAAACAATACTAGTCGCCAGCAATTTTCTTTCTATTTGCTGTGCCTAAAATACTACTTGGCAACTTCAAAATTTCGTTTATATTGTCATTAAACAGAGGTAAGATTATAACAAGTGTTGTGTCTAAAAATAATACGTTTCTCGTACACAAAGTGTAACATTGTAACATTAAACGATCAATCAGCGAATTTTTGAAGGAACAAGGGATAAAGGGTACAACTAGAATTTTGTTCTTAAATACACCATGTATTTATGGCGGTTAGCATGAAGGCAATATTCGGGAAAGAGGACAAGATATAACAGAGAATAGTAAAGGTGTGACAGTTTGTTTGGATACGTGATACCACAAAGAAGAGTGCATGCAAAAGATGAGATAACAGTGTAGAAATAAAGAGTACAACAGAATTTCTATAAATCTCCGTAAGACGAACAATACATTTATGAAATGAATGTTTTTTGGTCTAAACTACTATAGCGTAGCCTCAATAGCATGCTGCTTTCAAAGAGAGCAGTCCATAAGACAGATCGGTTTCCACTTCATTAAATTGCGTAAAGCTAACAAGGGAACTGAAATTGGAAAATGAGCCAACTTTTTCCAGGTTACAAAAATTAAAGTTTAAATAGTTTTCTAACACTTTGTACGGTATCTCTGTGACTGGCGCATCCCATAGCTTTCTTTAGGCCAAAGGCTTCTAACATATGTTTCAACTCTCTCTAGCAGATAGGCTTGTATAGCCTTCGTTTTGGCTGCCTTTAGTGGAAGACCTGGATCCTTTTAAGCCTGTTGGTTTAAACATGAAAATTCGTCATTTGCTTCCTTGTAGGAAGCGACACTAGTTTGAGGAGGATCGAAAACCTCCTATCTGTTACTTTAGTATCTCGTTGCTAGATCAGTAGCAGTTGCATCAATAGAGTACATCTGTCAAAATGTCAATCCTAAGAACAAACATGCAGTGAATTTCTAGTCCTTTGATCTAGAAGCTACCAAATAAATTCTTTAAGAAACAAAAGCTTGTTTTGGCGATGGATCTTTGTTTCAGCTGTATATAGGTGTTAGGTTGCTTTGTCACTTTTGTTCCCTCCCGTCATTGTGTAGCCTTTTGCACAAAACATCTTCGGAAAGTATGCTGAACTCATACAATGCAGGTGTTTACGTATGGATTGCTGTCTCTTTCATTAGTCCTCAGATACAAATTTCTTGAACAATCTTTTTGTGGTACAAAACTTGAAAATCGCCTTGAAAATTTGCGACATTGCGCTTAAATCATACTTAAA